>CAKOAT010178266.1:0-33354 GCA_932364175.1 Eruca vesicaria subsp. sativa
ACGATCTCTCGAGTTTTATAAAACGATCTCTCGAGTTTTATAAAACGATCTCTCGAGTTTTATAAAACGATCTCTCGAGTTTTTATAAAACGATCTCTCGAGTTTTATTAAACGATCTCTCGAGTTTTATAAAACGATCTCTCGAGTTTTATAAAACGATCTCTTGAGTTTTATAAAACGATCTCTCGAGTTTTATAAAATGATCTCTCGAGTTTTATAAAACGATCTTCGAGTTTTTATAAAACGATCTTCGAGTTTTTATAAAATGATCTCTTGAGTTTTATAAAACGATCTCTCGAGTTTTATAAAACGATCTCTCGAGTTTTATAAAACGATCTCTCGAGTTTTATAAAACGATCTTCGAGTTTTTATAAAACGATCTTTGAGTTTTTATAAAACGATCTCTTGAGTTTTATAAAATGATTCTCGAGATTCATAAAACTGTTGCGTTTACGCGTTTGCGGGGAATTTTGGCTATTGATTCCGTCGTACCGATTTTGACCCCAACAGAGTGTGGAATCATATGACGGACAGAACGACACCCGAAGATCCGACCCGAACAGGAAGACCGAGATCTCCAACTCACTTGGCCCAAACTTAGGAAAAAATGGGGAAACTCAGGGGAATGATTTCGACGCTCATTGATAAATCTCGAGACCAAGAGATCGCTCACCGAATCTTCGCCAGCCGCCTGGAAAAAAACTGAGAGGGAGCTCGCCAAATACCGAGAAAATCCCATGGAAAGAGTTCGACAACACTTGGATCCATCCCTGCGAACACTGCTCCCTTGAAACCATGGAGCCTTTGCCTCCCCCAAATTGGCCAGCACCCGATTTGGACGCTACATGGGGTAAAATTCGCGACAGACTCCCCTCCCCCTGGAAGGGATGATCTATCGAAGACTTGATGATAACAGTCAGGGTGAGGTCCAAAACGAAATGCAAGGCATCAGAACTACCCCGATCCCAACTCGAAACTTATCAGCAGAAACACCTCCGCTGCAACATCGAGCTCGAGATGACCGATTCTCCTTTGGAGGTGATGTATCTCAACGAACAGGACCCGCAGCATCACAAGATCGCATCTCGGCATACGATCCATTCATATCGTTGCAAAAAAATCTCAGGGAGACAACCAAAGATTCCCGAGTCAAGCAGGAACATTCAGAAGCTACGTCGAAAAGAACGACGCCGAACTCATGAGAATACACGCCATCGTACATACGGCAACAAGCTCGGCCCCCAATATCGATCAAATTATCAAGGAGACTCGCCAGACTCTATTCACAAACCGAATAACCAGTGTAAGGTTACACGACATCGGGAATATTGTGGGAACCGAAATACGCACTGTCAATTTTCTATCAAATATGGAAACTAAGGGAAAACCCTAATTCTCCCGAGGTCCTGGATCTCTGCGGAAACGACTAAAACAAAAAATATTAACAGAGTATGGATGAATAGAAATAACGACGAACAGAGTTTAGATAAAGAATTTGCGTAAGAGCTTTTATTGATAAAGAGATTGACTGCTGTTACAAAGAGAATCTCGGAACTTAGACATCAAAACGTTCTAAGGATTCGACTTGCTAGTGTAAAACACCTAAGTCCTAAATTCGCCTAAGCTAACAGCCGTTTTTCTAGGTCTGGAATTCGACCCCTCCTTTTGTCCTTTGCCTTCTGCTTATATACTCCCTCCTTAGGCGGTTTAGTCCTTCCTTTTCGCCCAGATTCGAGTTTATCAGGAATCTTCCATTTATCTCAATCTTTCCTTTTTTTCTGTGCGGAAATCGTCTATTTATCTTCAAACTTGTGGGAACCAAAATTTACACTTGTCGATTTCCGTTAAATAAGGAAACTTAGGAAAACCCTAAATTTCCAGAGGAACCGGATCTCTGCGAAAGCCAACGACAAGTAACCAAATAAATGCGGAATATATGAAAAACGTAATAAAACGAATTTAAAGGGAAAGTAGATCTTATTTCGATTTCGCGTAAGAGCGTTGCGATCATTACAAGGGTTTACAAAGGCTTTGGCCGCAGGGCCGTCAGCGAGTTATCAACATAAAAACCTTAAACCTAATCGAGTCGCAGCTCGATAACAAAAGACGAAAAAAGATAAGAAAAAGGATTTGAAAGATTTCGGACTGAACCTTATGAAAGGCTGCCTACGTACCCCTTTCGAGGATCAAGTCGAACGTAGTTCAGTTGGTAGAGCTGGACCAGAGATCGAACTGCCTGGGCGAGTTCGTCTAGTAATTGAGCGCCAGTCATAGAAACCGAACTTGTCGAGAAAAAGCCTAAGTTTCTAAGTGCGGAAAATTCTAAGTCTAGAAAAGTTGTAAAAGTCTCAGATGAGAGCTCTGGATTTCGTCCCTTTGCTTCTGCCTTATGCCTCTTGCTTATATACTCCCTTCCTAGGCGGTTTAGTCTTTCCATTTCACCCAGATTCGAGTTTAATGGGAATCTTCCATTTATCTCGATCTTTCCTTTTTTCCCGCGGAAATCTTCTATTTATCCTCAAAATTGACATTTATCTTCAAGTTTGACATTTATCTTCTTTCTGCGGGTAAATCACCAAAACGTCGTCGTATCTTCGGGTTGGACTTCGTTTAAAGTCGCGAGTGGCTTTTATCGTGTTTTATGACTTTCTGAGCCGTTTTGCGATAAATCCGTTTTACGACTTTAGACGAGATCGTTTCCTGACACGATGCCGTTTTTAGATAAGTTTCTCGAGTTAATCGTAAAGCTAAGCAATGTTCGATGTTTCGATTAATCGTTACCGTTTTCTACGATTTACTCGGGGTTTTATTAAAATCGTTTTTACGAAAAATCTCGAATAAATCGTATAGTTTAGGCGATATTTGGTGTTTCGTTTAACCGTTGCCGTTTTATACGATTTCCTCGAGTTCTTTTCGAGAAAACAAAGTTTTACGGTTTCTATCGTAAAACTCGAACGATAGGACGGATCGAGACGAAACAGGAGACATTTCGACCGTGATTCGGAATACGATCGTGTCGAAGGACGTATGCTTTGAATCAAGGATGTGGGAGATCGAAGCTCGGGATGGTCGGCTCGACGTACGGCGAGCTAGTTCAGCTTGGCTAGGTCGCCATATGGCGAACTAGGCGAAAAGAACCAGTGGGGCAAAGTCCGCACCTCTTAGTTCGCCCAAAGGCGACCTAGCCCGGACGAAAATAGTTCGCCCACCGGCGAACTAAGCCAGCTTGGCTTAGTTCGCTGGTGGGCGAACTTAGTCGAGATGGGACTAGTTCGCCCACCGGCGAACTAGTCGTGGCTAGTTCGCGTTTTACGGCGGTTTCGGTTTTTTGCGGTTTTGTAAAACGATTCTCGAATTTTATAAAACGATTCTTCAAGTTTTTATAAAAAGATTCTTCGAGTTTTATAAAACGATCCTCGAGTTTTATAAAATGATTCTCGAGTTATAAAACGATTCTCGAGTTTTATAAAACGATTCTCGAGTTTTATAAAATGATTCTTCGAGTTTCCTCGGGTTTTATAAAATGATTCTCGAGTTTTATAAAACGATTCTTCGAGTTTTATAAAACGATTCTCGAGTTTTATAAAACGATCCTTGAGTTTTATAAAATGATCCTCGAGTTTTATAAAATGATCTTTGAGTTTTATAAAATGATTCTCGAGTTTTATAAAATGATTTTTCGAGTTTTATAAAACAATTCTCGAGTTTTATAAAATGATTCTCGAGTTTTATAAAACGATCCTCGAGTTTAATAAAATGATCCTCGAGTTTTATAAAACGATTCTTCGAGTTTTATAAAATGATTCTCGAGTTTTAAAAAACGCTTTCTCCAGTTTTTTAAAACGATTCTTTGAGTTTTATAAAACGATTCTTGAGTTTTATAAAATGATTCTTCGAGTTTTATAAAACAATCTTCGAGTTTTATAAAACGATTTCTCGAGTTTTATAAAATGATCTTTCGAGTTTTATAAAACGTATTTTTATTTTTACTTTTGCGGAGACTTTTAGCCATTGATTCCGTCGTGACCGATTTTGACACCAACATTACTTGGCATTTATCTTCAAACTTGACATTTATCTTCATTCTGCGAGTAAATCCTAAAACCCTTATTGTATCTTTGGGCTGGATTTTGTTTAAAGTTGCAAGTGGGTTTTTATCGTGCTTTTGGGCTGTCCGAGCCGTTTTGTGATAAAAACCGTATAACTATTTTTTGACGAGATCGTTTCCAGATATGTTGCAATTTTTATAGGAGTCTCAAGTTGATCGTATAGTTTGACAACGTACGATGTTCCGTTTAATCATTGCCGTTTTATACGATCTTCCCAAACTTTACGAGAAAAGAAGAGTTTTACGATTCTTATCGTAAAATGTATGCGGTGAGACGGATCGAGATGAAATGAAAATTTTTTCGATCATGGTTCAGAGCATTATCGAACCAAAGGACGTATGCCTTGAGTCGAGGACGTGGGTGATCAAGGCTCGGGATGGTCAGCTCGAGGTACGGCGAACTGCCGGGAGATGGCCAGCTCGCTGTACGGCGAGCTGGTCCGTGGGCCGCCAGCTCGCCGTACGGCAAACTGAACCAGTTGTTTCAGCACGCCATACAGCGAGCTGGTCTGGGATCGACCAGTTCGCCGTACGGCAAGCTGAACCGGCTGGTTTGGCTCGTCTACGCTGAATCGGTTCAATCAAACCTGCTCGCGGTTTACGGCGGATGCGATTTTTCGCTTATCTTGGGAAATCGTGTAATCGGAAATTGCTTCGTTCGTCCTTTAGAGATGATGATTTCCAAGTTTTCCGCGGATTTCCTTTGTTTCGGAAAGTCTTTATGGTTTTATAAAACAACTTCTCGTGTTTTATAAAACGTATTTTTATTTTTACGGAAAGTAATGATTTTGATCTTTAACATAAATAATCGTAGACGTTGATTTCGAGAGTACGGTTTTTGACATCAACAAAGATCAAATTCCCCAAATATTTGGGTAACTCCTATCCGAAGGCACACATGTGAGCCTTCCGGTTGGACGTATCGAGAGCGTACCTCAATAACGAGGAGATGGAAGCGGGCTATTTCCATTTCTTCGCCGAAATTCTCACAGGCCCCGCCCTGGAATGGTTCACCGGGCTCGAAGGGAATTCAATTGATGACTTCACCCAACTTGAATCGGCATTCTTGAAGCAATATTCGGTGTTTATAGAAACGCGTACCACCAAAGCCGACCTGTGGAACCTCAAGCAAGCACCCTTCGAACCACCGAGAGCTTACATAAATTAGTTCAAAGAACTCAAATCCAAAATATCGAGCTTAAACGAGGTAGTCGCGTTAGCAACTCTGAAAAATGGCGTCTGGTTTTCTTCCAAGTTTAGGGAAGAAATGAAGGTCCGAAGAAGAAATAGCCACCTTGAAAGAACAGTACTTCGCAACCCTCGAAGAAGAAATAGCCACCTTGAAAGAACAATACCATGCCAACAAGAACGGAATAACTAAAAAGCAGAATACTCTGAAAGAACAAACAACCAAAGGACAGCATTCCTACGCCATAGACTCGTCGTCGCAGAACAAACAATAGATGTAGGACCCGAGCAAGTATTGTGACTTATGTTATGGTATTTTTGTGTAGGGTCGTTTTAGTACTACGGAACACAAGAAGGTTCAAGTATGAGTTCGAGAGAAGCGAGAGGGAATAATGACATTTCTATTAGGTAAGGAGAAATCAAGAGGAACAAAACAATAAGCAATAGAAAAGGAGATGTATTATTAGGTTATTCGAATGGGGGCTACAATGTTGGTGTGTGAACCCTAATTCTAGCCGCCTAGATCTAGTCTCTCAATCTCTAAGTGCCGATCCCTTATTCTAGGGTTTGGGTTCCCCTTATATAGGTGTAGGTGTCAGCTTGCATTAGTTTAAACTCTTCCATATTGGCGAAAATTGAAGAGTTCCATTAAGTGGAGAACTTCTATTTTATCCAAGGGCCGGCTTTTGGAGCAGGGGTCTGGCCCGGGGAACCTTGATGCAGGGTCCGGGCCCTGGTTCCCTTCGGAGCAGGGGTCTTGAGGCCGGTGCCCAGCCCGGGGGCTGGAGGAATCTGGTGCCTGGATATTTTTTCCCAACAGTTTGCCCCTTATTCCATGATTTCACTGATAGAATCGAGGGATAAAGTGTGTATAGGAGGACCGGAGTCGCTTTAACTCAGCAGATTCCCCTTAAGTAAGGCATCACTCTGAGACGCCCTATTCTCTAGTTCCTCGTTTAGGTCGGAACCGTGTTTGGAACCTGGAGTAAGCCGAGCTTCCCTTGGTGAAATGGTGTTCCGTGGACATCTTCCGGGCCTGAGCCTTCTGAGGTTGATGACGCGGAGTCAGGATTTAATATTCCTTGGAAGATTGGAAAAAACCCTAGCCGTCAGCGTTGGATTTGGGAATATCTGTTTTCCTTTTTTGAATTAGTGCCCATATCATATCTGTTCTCCCGAACCCCTGAAGGCGGGATTTTTTTGCTAGAATTTTTGAAAGCTGGATGATTCGGGAATGGCTGCTTCTTTGAGAAGATATCACTTGCGACGTCTTTAAATGCCCTTCATTCTTTTAAGGAAAAACCCTCGTGAGACTTAATCGCATTTTAATTTTCTTAAGCCGAGGGTCTTCTTTCGCTTGCGGGGTGATCTCGTCATGTCAAAACGCTATGGTTCTTATGTTCCTCTGACGGATGAAAAGTCGAGCTCAAAGAGAAGGATGGGTTCTCTGATATCTGGATCGGATAGCTCTTATGATCCTTATGTGAGTCCGAGCTTGGGGTTTTGGCCGCAACTCCTTTAGCTTATGTCTCGCCGAGAACTTTGCAGTTCACGGTAGAGTGCCCACAGGTTTGGTGGAGATCGCAGAAGGAATTCTCGTCGTAGTTTGGATTCCTTGACCACGTGTCCCCCGTAGTTTGTCCTTGTTCCGATCCGGAGTTGATGGTGTACTTATGCACCCCTTGGAGATCCTGCCCCTCGTGATGGACGAATTTGTCATTACGAGTGTTTTTATTTTTCAGCTTCTGCTCGGACACGATATCCTTTGCAGATGCTTTCTTGTCATTACGAGAGGTTTCCCAATTTAAAAATATCGAGTACTACTTCAGGAATTTGGAAGCGAGCTGGCGAAAAATCCCTATTGAATTCCGCCTGAGTTTGGTGTATCACTCGAGTGCCGCTCCTTCTAGGTTTTTGACGAAAAGATGGCAGTAGCCTACGTCTTTTTCGTGATCCTTGAGCTTGGCTAGCCCCATGGTAATCTGGAAGGCCTGCAGGTGCGCTTTGGGATCAACCGTCCCGTCGTAAGTTGGCACCTTGAGTTTCCCTGGATTGGGTAATTTGACCTCGGTGATGCGAGCCATAAAAGGCATTTTTCGGGTGCGGCGCTGGTAGCATGGTGAATCTGAGATTTCACCGCTTTTACTGCTGCGGCCGTTTTGGTGATGTAGTCGTGAAGATCGCGGATCTCAGTTAGGTCACTAGCAGTTTTCCGACCTCGTCGGCGTTTGCTACGAGTAATAGGAGTTCGTTCCTCGGCTATTTTTGCGCGTCGCGCAAATTAGAGCTCCTCCTCATCTCCAATAAGAGAATGCTCGGGAGAAGACTCTGGCAGAGGGCTGCGAGTTTTCCTTCTCCTAGGATGGATGTTCGCGTCCTCATCTGATGAGTCGGCTTGGTCGCTCGTTTCCAGGTTAACCCTCTCGACGCCGTCTTCCTCGGTCTCCTATTCGCCAGTAGGAGATTTGTCCGATTCACGTCAGGGATCTTTCTCCGGTAAGTTACCCTGGTCGGTTCTGGGACAATCCATAGGAGTTGCGAAATCAAGCCTCCTTCCGTGGATCTTAGTAGTTCCGCGGGGGTGAATCTCTCTAGTTTTCGCAGTTAGGGTTTCGACCTGTTTTGCAAGTGAACCAATTAGCTTTTCTTGCTCTTCTGATTTCTTGTTAAAGTCGGAGAGCATCTTTTCGATGGTCTCGGCGTTAGCGTTTGTAGCGTTGGCCGTGAACACATCTTGCAGTGGTGTATTGTCAATGTTGTCGCTTTCACGAGTTTTGTTGGTCACCAGTCATTGTTCCTTGATTGAGCGTGCTGCGGCTTGAGTGTAAGATAGATCCGACCCCCCCCCCCTCCTTCTAGGGCCAAACTGTGGGAACCGAAATCACCTACTGCCAAGATTACGTAAATAAGGGAATTTAGAGTAAACCCTGTGGGAACCGAAATCCACCTACTGTCAAATAATCGTAAATAAGGAAACTTCGGGAAAACCCTAAGTTTCCAGAGGAACCAGCTATCTGCAGAACCGCACAACGAATATTAAGAAAGCGATGAACTTTAAAATTAAAACGAGAATGAATGAGATTGAAAGCAAGGAGGTTCTTATTCCGAATCTGCGTAAGAACTGGTACAACGAGAGAAGCCTAAGCTGCGTGAGCCGTCGGCAAAATCCATCGAAATCTAAGAACGAAAACCCTAATTAAGACGCAGCTCGCTAACAGAAAACGAAAATATTCCTAATTGCTAATTTCTGGTGGTAAGAGTTAATCGTGTCCCTTGCTTCTGCCCTAGACCGCCTATTTATATACTCCTCGCCTTGGCCATCCGGTCTTTCCATTTCGCCCAGATTTGACTATATCGGGAATTTTCCATTTTTCTCAATCCTTCCTTTTCTTCCGCAGAAATCTTCTATTTTTCTTCAAACCCTCCTATTATCTTCAAACTTTACTTTTATTTTCCTTTTGCGAGTAAACCGTCAAAACGTTATCGAATCTTCGGGTTAGATTCCGTTAAGATCGCGAGATGGGTTTTTATCGCGTTTTAGGTCCTTCCGGGCCGTTTTGCGATAAATCCGTTTTCCGACTTCTTACGGGATCGTTTCCTGATCTGACGTCGTTTTTAATAAATTCGTCGAGCTAATCGTAAGGTTTTACGATTTACTCGACTTTTTATTAAAAACACGTTTTTTACGATTTACTCGACGTTTTTATTAAAAACGTGTTTTTTATGAGTTCAACGAGAAACTTCGAATAAATCGTATGGTTTAGGCAATGTTCGGTGTTTCGTTTAACCGTTGCCATTTTATACGATTTCTTCGAATACTTTATCGAGAAAGCGAAGTTTTACTGTTTTTATCGTAAAACTTGAACGATAGGTCGGATCGAGATGGAACAGGAGATGTTTCGGCCGTGGTTCAGAATGCGACCATGTCGAAAGACGTAAGTTTCGAATCGGGAATGCGGGAGACCGAGGCTCAGGATGTCTAGGAAGTTTCTAGCTCGCCCACCGGCGAACTAGTAGAGTGTCTCCTAGTTCGCCAATGGGCAAACTAGTCGAGTGCCTCCTAGTTCCCCCATCGGCAAACTTAGCCGGCTCGGCTTAGTTCGCCCGTGGGCGAACTAGTCGTGACTAGTTCGCGTTTTACGGCTGTTTCGGTTTTTTGCGGATTCGTAAAACGATTCTTTGAGTTTTATAAAACGATTCTCGAGTTTTATAAAATGATCTTCGGGTTTTATGAAACGGCTTCTCGAGTTTTATAAAATGATTCTCGAGTTTTATAAAACGATCTTCGGGTTTTATAAAACGGCTTCTCGAGTTTTATAAAATGATTCTCGAGTTTTATAAAACGATCTTCGGGTTTTATAAAACGGCTTCTCGAGTTTTATAAAACGATTCTTGAGTTTTATAAAACAATTCTCGAGTTTTATAAAACGATCTTCGGGTTTTATAAAATGGCTTCTCGAGTTTTATAAAACGATTCTCGAGTTTTATAATACGATCTTTGAGTTTTATAAAACGATTTCTCGAGTTTCGTAAAACGACTCCTCGGGTATTATAAAACTATTCCTTTTGTATTTTTGCGGGGAGTTTTGGCTATTAATTCCGTCATACCGATTTTGACCCCAACAGTTAGCCCCCCAGCTCGTAACAATCGTGAGGTTCTTGTGAGTGGATTGAGCTCGTTTGGCGAGTCTGGTAGAATTAGGCGGAACTTTAATGGCCAAAAGTCCAAAGGTGAATAGTAAAATTCTTCCCTATAAGTATATGGAGTGAGTTTTACAAGTTTTTCATTCACTCCTCCATAACTTGCTCAAGTTTTAGGAAGGCTTCTCTCTACTTTTTCCTTTAGATCCTTTTTCTTTCGACTATCCAACATGTCTTTTGGACGGAAAGTTTCAGATTATGCTCATGCATCAATCTTTGATCCGAGCGACCTTGATATTTCCAGCGGCTGTCCTCTTCCCGAGCCGGTCTTTCAACGTTTCTTTACGACCAAGGAAGACTTTGCAGATTACTATTTAGCCGTGAGCGCCGCGGAGGTGCCGCCTTCAAATTTCTGGGTTCCGAAGAGAAATAAACTTCGGAAGAGAACAGTTGGCATGAGCACGAGTACTGTTGGCTCTCTCAAATATTTGAGAAATACCTATGCAATCCCTGAGTCGGTTCAGTTTCGCATCCCTGTTCAGGGTCAGGGTGCCGAGGATCCGCCTCCGGGTTATTTTACGTGCTACGAAGCCTTTCTGTTGACCTGCCAGCTATGGTTCCCCATTCCTCGAGCTATTTTTGAATTCTTGGATAGGTTTGGAGTACCATTCGGCCAACTACGCCCTAGTGGCTTACAGCACCTTATCGGGATTCTGGTGTTGGGGTACGAACGCGGAATGTCCCTCGATGCGGATTATCTTTCGTCTATGTTGACATTCAAGGGAAGAAAGGACGGTTTTTACTTAGCCCCCCGGCGGGACATGGCGGTTGTTGGCGGGCTTGCCTCGAATGATCACAATTGGATTTACCGATTCTTTTATGTCAGAATCGACAGCGCATCGGTGGAGGAGAGTTGTATTCCTTTGGTTAGGGCTGCGTGGGCGACTAACAGTATTCCATTGACGTGATACCCATATCCATATAGATATAGGTTTTAATTTTTTCGTTTGTTTCGCAGTGCCTGCCGTCCCGATACCGATGCTTGAGGATTTTCCGGAGGTTATGAATCTTCTACGTGGCGGCCCAGTTTATTTGGGGTATTTTTCTCCGAAAAGGATCCGTCGTGCCGTCGCCTATTAATCGTCCGGTTTTTCTCCTGACGGTCATGCTGATTTTAAGGCGGGCGATGATGCGGAAGAGAGGGAAAGATCCAGATCTCCGCAGAATAGAGAGGTTCTGATTGATCGCGGTCGGGCATCTGACGAAGATATCAATATTAAAGATCTTATTAACTTTTCGCACTCCAAATTTGATCCGGCCGAGACGTCATCCCGAGGACCAGCTGACAGACCGTTTGCGAAAGCGTCGAGGCTTTTGAACAAGGTTTTCCCATTCTTTATTATTGTGTATATATATTTTTATGAAGGATGTTTGTTCCGTTTCGCAGGGTCTTCGCTTTATGAGCGAAGCGGTGAGCACGAATAGTGCGGAACTTCGCAGGGCCGAATCTAGGGTTGCAGCGGCAGAGGCGGACGCTGTTCGTATCAGAGGGGAGATCGACGCCAGTTTCTCTCGTGACCAGGATTTGGCTGCAATGGAGGCCGCTCGTGTGAGAGAAGAGTATGAAGCTGAATTTCGTCGAAGCTTAGAACTTTCTGACACGATGGCTCGCTGTGCTCGTAGGGCAGGCAAAAGAGAGGTTGCTGCGGAGTTGATGGCTCGGCGCGAGCGGTTCGTGCCTCTTTATGCGGAATTTGAAGATGCGCAAAGAGCGAATGGCAATTTCCGCGAGTGTCGGGGCGTACTTGGGGGTTTGCATCTTACCCAGGAATTGGATTATTCGTATGAGGATGCGATTGCGAAGCAGAAGAAGCGTCTAGCTAAGAGAGAGAAGAAGAAGAACGGATCCGCCAATCCTGGGAAGCATATGTGGGATCAGTGGGACCCTATCGTGGTGTCGCCGGATTCGGTCGAAGTTGGACCTGGGATCCCGGACGTGGATGGCGAGGTTGACCAGTCCGCGTTTGATGACTTTAATGTATGATGTTCTTTTTTTTATTATTTCGTCGTTGTTTTTCTGGGACTGGCCGTCGGCGGCTTTGAATCCCTACCGCTGGGCGGTATGTATTCGCAGACTTTAATAAAAATATTTTCTTCGCGTTTTGTGTTAGATGTAGAGGGAAGAATACGAGTTGTCATCTCGTATCTAACTGTTTGGTGTAAATCGTCCGATTCGTTTACTCGGGAGATTTCGATTTTCGCGAGTGTTTAGATGTGGGCGAAGAGACATGCCTTTAGGATCTCGATTCATGCCTTGAGACGTTAGCGACCAGTGTGCTGGGTTTAGGACAAGACCTAGGTTTACTTTCGGATTGGGGCTGTGCGATGACTAGTCGGCTTTCGTTTTGCCCGTTGCGATTTTAACCTGATTCCATACCGATTTAGAATCCGCGATAGGTTCTCGGCTTATACGATTCGTCTGGTTGGAACCGAGCATCTCACCGAGAACAATTTCTAAGTTGCCTGGAAGTGCTGACCAAAAATTTGGATTTCTTTTATAGCGCGCTATTTTATCCTCGTCGGATGTATGCGGACCGATAGGTCGGTGCGTTTGTTTAGGACGGCTAGCGTGCTCGACGGGGCCAATCGCCGAGCGTTCGTGTTTTTATAGTCGCGGACGGACTTTGGGGAATAATTTTTCTTTGAGAGTTTAGGCGACGTCTCGTCAGTTCTTTCCGAAAATATTTTGATATGCGGGTTTTTATAAAAACGATTAAGTAGTTGTTACGGCGGAAGCGATTTTCCGGATTTGCGATTTTCGATAGTAGCGGAGATATTCTAACTTTTTCTTTGTTAAAAATTTTTGGAATTTTTCGATTACAAAGCTAAAAGAAATTTTATAAAAAAATTTGGGAGTATACGAATACTCGTATACTCACCCACTCCCCTCCTCGTTTTGGAAGGGGGGATAGCTGAACTCTTCTTTAGGCGAGCTGCCTACGTATTCCTTTCGGAAATCAAGCCATCTCGTAGTTCTGATTGTTTGCGCGAGTGTGCTTACTCGGCTGTCGCAGACTTCTCGATTGCTTCAGTTGCGGGATCGATGTCTTTGTCTGGGATTGTCTCCTCCGGTCGGGTGGAAGCGATTGGTGTGGAAACTTCTGGTTTCTCGGCCGTTGCTTGCTTTGGGTCGTCTTCTGCGGGCGGTGGCGTGACCTTTGCCCGTTTTGGTTTCACGATCGAGACCGCCAATTGCCTCAGCTTATGTTCGGCCAGGAAGCAAGATCGCGATTGTCTTTGGCATCCCCAAATTACTTTGACTCCCGTAGACGTCGGGAATTTGATGCCTAAGTGATACGTGGACAGAACCGCCTTCATGGAATTTATCCAAGGCGTGCCCATAATAACGTTGTAGATAGCTGGGAAATCGACTACCGCGAAGTTAACGATTTTTGTCACTTCTTTTGCGGCGACCGGTAGTCGGATTGATCCCAGGGTCATTGACGTCCCGCCGGAGAAACTAGTTAGCGGTTTTGGAATCGGCTCGATTGCCGAGAGATCGATTCCCATGCGTGCTAGCGTGTTGCGAATGATCACGTTGACAGTACTTCCGGTATCGACCAAGATCCGAGCTACTTCCAAATCGCTTATTACTAAGTCGATCACGAGAGGATCAGCGTGAGGTTGGTCGATTCCGCCGGTTTCAGCGTCGTTGAATGAGATCACTCCTTTCGGAGGGTCATCCGTCGGCACCTTCCAACTCGAGCCGGTTTCGGCTTTGCGTTGGTAGGATTTTATAGACGAAATGGTGTCGTTGTAGTATTGCGATTCGCCGATAATCATGTTGATTTTTTGGCGGTTAGCATCATTACCCTTCTCGTCTTGTCTTCGTCCGCGCTTTTCGCCTGACTGGTTTCCCTGAGGCGGAGTTTCCGCTCGCGCGTTCTTGACGTTCTTCGGAAGGCGATCCGAATCGCGGATGAGATCCTTGACACTAGATATCTCGGAAAGTTCTCCCGCGACCAATTTTGCGGCAAGTCTGGCGCCGAGAAGTTTGCAGTTCACGGTGGATTGCCCGCGGGTTTGGTGGAGGCCGCAGAAAGAATTCTCATCGTAATTCGAATTTCTCGTCCACGTGTTTCTCGTAGTTCGCCCTTGCTCCGAACCGGAGTTGATGGCGTAGTTATGCGCCCCTTGGAGATCCTGTCCCTCGTGATGGACGAATTTGTCGTTACGAGAGTTCCTCTTTTTCTGCTTCTGCTCGGACGCGTTATCCTTTGCGGACGTTTTCGTCGGCTTATGCTTTTCGGACAGGATTTTGGTCTCCTCTTCGATGGTTATATAGTCAGTGGCCTTATGGAGCGCATCCTGGATCGTCCGCGGTTTCTCGAGAGTTATCCACTTGCGGAACTTTGATTTATACCATAGCGATTTCCTTAACGCGTCGATGGCGGCTTTGTCGCTGATTCCGCTAAACCTAGCCATGACGAGTTTGAATCTGCTCATAAAATCGCTGAGAGATTCGTCCTCCTTCTGCACCAAACTCCAGAGGTCGGCGTCGGAGGTTTCCGAGTTGATGGACATCGAGTACTGCTTCAGGAATTCTGAAGCCAGTCGACGGAAACTTTCGATCGAATTTCGCCTAAGTTTGGCGAACCATCCGAGCGCGGCTCCTTCCAGGTTTTTGACGAAGAGGCGGCAGTAGCCTGCGTCTTTTTCATGGTCCTTGAGCTTGGCTCGTCCCATGGTAATCTGGAACGCTTGTAGGTGCGCTTTGGGATAGGACGTCCCATCGTAAGTCGGCACCTAAAGTTTTCCGGGATCGGGCAGTTTGATCTCGGTGATGCGGGCCGTGAAAGGCGTTTTCCGAGACTCGTACAGTAGCCGATCAATCTAGGGTGCGGCGCTGGTAGCGTGCTGAATCTGAGATTTCACCGCCTTTACCGCTGCGGCCGTTTTGGTGATATATTCGCGGAGATCGCGCATCTCGGTCAGACCGCCAGCAGTTTTCCGACCTTCTCGACGTTTGCTGCGTGTGACCGGAGATCGCTCCTCGGCGGTTTTTGCGTATCGCACGAAGTCGAGTTCCCCTTCGTCTCCAGTAAAAGAGCGTTCGGGAGAAGACTCCGGCAGAGGACTTCGCGTCTTTCTTCTCCTAGGATGGACGTCAGCGTGTTCGTCTGTCGAATCGGCCTGGTCGCTTGTCTCCAGGTTAACCCTTTCGATGCCGTCACCCTCGGTCTCCTGTTCGTGAGTAGGAGGTTTCTCCGATTCGTTCAGCGTCGCGTTAGGATTGTCTTTTCCGGAATCCTTTTCCGGTAAGTTACACTGCTCGGTTCTGGGACGATCCGTCGGAGCGCTAAAGTCCAGCCTTCTTCCGCGGATCTTCGTAGTTCCGCGGGGGCGAATTGCTCGGGTTTTCGCGGTTAGGGTTTCCACCTGTTTCGCGAGCGAACCAATGAGCTTTTCCTGCTCTTCCGATTTTTTGTTAAACTCGGAAAGCATCTTCTCGAGGGTCTAGGCGTTAGCGTTTGTAGCGTTGGCCGCAGACGCTCCTTGTGGTGGTGTTGTTTCAACATTATCACGTTCGTCGCGAGTTTGGTTGTCACCAGTCATCATTTCTTCGTTGGACATGTTGCGGCTTCGGTGCAAGATAGATCCGACCCCCCCCCCCTCCTTCTAGCGCCAAAACTGTAGGAACCGAAATCCACCTACTGTCAAATAATCGTAAATAAGGAAACTTCGGGAAAACCCTATGTTTCCAGAGGAACCGGCTATCTGCAGAACCACACAACGAATATTAAGAAAACGATGAACTTTAAAATTAAAACGAGATGGAACGGAAGATGTTTCAGCCGTGGTTCAGAATGCGACCGTGTCGAAAGACGTAAGTTTCGAATCGGGAATGCGGGAGACCGAGGCTCGGGACGTCCAAGAAGTTTCTAGTTCGCCCACCGGTGAGTATCTCCTAGTTCGCCCATCGGCGAACTTAGCCGGGCTGGCTTAGTTCGCCCGATGGGCAAACTAGTCGAGCATCTCCTAGTTCGCCCATCGGCGAACTAAACTGTGCCGGCTTAGTTCGCCGATGGGTGAACTAGTCGAGTGCCTCCTAGTTCGCCCATCGGCGAATTAAGCCGGCTCGGCTTAGTTTGCCCGTGGGCGAACTAGTCGTGACTAGTTCGCGTTTTATGGCTGTTTCAGTTTTTTACGGTTTCGTAAAACGATTCTTTGAGTTTTATAAAACGATTCTCGAGTTTTATAAAATGATCTTTGGGTTTTATAAAACGGCTTCTCGAGTTTTATAAAATGATTCTCGAGTTTTATAAAACGATATCCGGGTTTTATAAAACGTCTTCTCGAGTTTTATAAAATGATTCTCGAGTTTTATAAAACGATCTTCGGGTTTTATAAAACGGCTTCTCGAGTTTTATAAAACGATTCTCGAGTTTTATAAAACAATTCTCGAGTTTTATAAAATGATCTTTGGGTTTTATAAAACGACTTCTCGAGTTTTTTAAAACGATTCTCGAGTTTTATAAAACGATCTTTGAGTT
Organism: Eruca vesicaria subsp. sativa; assembly: GCA_932364175.1. Taxonomy (NCBI): domain Eukaryota; kingdom Viridiplantae; phylum Streptophyta; class Magnoliopsida; order Brassicales; family Brassicaceae; genus Eruca; species Eruca vesicaria. The sequence goes on from CAKOAT010178266.1 coordinate 16,492, forward strand.
TTATAAAACCATTTCTCGAGTTTCGTAAAACGACTCCTTGGGTTTTATAAAACTATTCCTTTTGTATTTTTTCGGGGAGTTTTTGCTATTAATTCCGTCGTACCAATTTTGACCCCAACAAACCCTAATTTCCTAGAGGACCCGGCTATCTGCGGAACCGCACAAGAACAATCAAGAACACGACAAGTATGAAAAAGATGTAAAAGAAAAACGAGATCGAGAGAAAGAAGGATCTTATTCCGAATTTGTGTAAGAACGGTACAACAAGAGTAGCCTTAGCTGCGTGAGCCGTTGGCGATATTCCTAACCCTAGCAATCTAAGACTAAAACGCTAGTTGAGACGCAGCTCGATAACAAAAACGGAAATATTCCTAAATGCTAAGTTTTGTGGTGAAAGCTCTGAAAACTTGTTTTTTGCTTCTGTCCTCTGCCTTTTGCTTATATACTACCTTCCTAGGCGGCTTAGTCATTCCATTTCGCCCAGATTCGAGTTTATCGAGAATCTTTCCTTTTTCAACGCGGAAATCTTTTATTTATCCTCAAACTAGACATATATCTTCAAATTTGACATTTATCTTCTTTCTTCGAGTAAATCTATAAAACGTCGTCGTATATTTAGGCTAGACTTTGATAAAGTCACGTGATAGGCTTTTATTGCGTTTTAGGAATTTCCGAACCGTTTCGCGATAAAACCGTTTTACGACTTTATACGAGATCGTTTCCTGATGCGATGCCGTTTTTAAATAAGTTTCTCGAGTTAATCGTAAAGTTTGGAAATGTTCGATGCTTCGGTTAATCGTTGCCATTTTCTACGATTTACTCGAGGTTTTATTAAAAACGCGTCTTTTACGATTTCTCACGAAAAATCTCGAGTAAATCGTATAGTTAGTGAATGTTCGGTGTTTCGTTTAACCGTTTCCGTTCTATTCGTTTTCCTTGAGTTCTTTCGAGAAAACAAGACTTTACGGTTTTTATCGTAAAACTTGAACGATAGGACGGATCGAGACGAAAAGAAAGACGTTCCAACCATGGTTCAGAACACGATCGAGCCGAAGGACGTATGCCTTGAGTCGAGGACGTGGGAGGTCGAGGCTCGGGACAGTCAGCTTGACGTACGGCGAGCCAAACTGGGTTGGTTCAGCTTGCCGTGGTTTGGTCGAACCAGCTCACCGTACGGCGAGCTGGCTCGATGCCACCTAGGGTGCCGTACGGCGATCTGGTCCGGGACCGACCAGTTCACCGTACGGCGAGCTAACCGGTTGGTTCGGCTCGTCGTACTTTAAACTTGGTTCAGTTGAACCTTCTCGCGGTTTACGGTGGATGCGGTTTTTCGCAGTTTTGTGCCAAACTCGGGCAATCGTGTAATCGGTGTTGTTTCATTCATTCTTCCGAGATGACGATTTCCAAGTTTTCCGAGGATTTCCTTGGTTCAAAAATTTCTTAGAATTTTATAAAACGGTTTCTCGAGTTTTATAAAATGTATTTTTGTTTTTGCGGAAAGTTTTGGTCATTGATTCCGTCGTACCGATTTTTACCCCAACAGCAAGAGGAATTGATATCTTTGCATGATGGTAGGAATTACTTGACTTATTTTTCCTTTGGTGATACTTTGCAGGTGGAACTCATCCGGCTTGTGCGGGCGGAGAAGCCAATGTTTTTAGGGCCCGGGCCCTTCCTCTTGCACAGAGTTAGGTGGCCCATCTCTTCAGTCCCGCCGTGTTGGGTCGTGTGAGGCTACAGGGTGAATTTCTTTCTTTGGCCATGTTCCTGTGCTGTCTCAGATTAACTACTAGCTATTTTATTTAAGCAGATGGCATAGTAGAAGAGGATCCGATGGAGGCCTTTAATAAGGCGAGTGAGGCTATTTCGGCGAGGAAGGGTACCGCTACCTCAGCCGCTTCGGGGGACGATGTTATGATAACTGGGAGTAGCCGCAAAATGACGATCAAAAGCGAGATTGTTTCTTCTTCTCAGGGGAGAAGGCTGAGGGGTAGGATGGCCACTCGATCGTCTCCACGAGCTTTTGATGCTGAACACACGGCTGGAGGTTTTTCCGAGGCTCTCAAAGACCTGAATGCTAGTGTGTTTTTGCAGGAGAGTACCCCTTTCTCGAGTGGAGATCCCGCGGAGGTGATCCTAATGCTTCATGAGAGACTTCTTCAGGTAAGGCCAAGATTCTTTCCCTCGTTTTAGCCTTGCTATAGTGAATCTGACGGTATGACCCTTCGCGCAGGTTACTTCTCCATTGCATCGTTTGGGAACTCGATTGCTGGAGGAGGATGTGTCCTCAATCAAGGAAGAAGCAAGGGAGTTGTCCCGTCAACTATCTGAGGAGAAAAGCAGGAGGATCGCTCAAGGAATGGAGCTGCGTGATCTTCAGACCAATATCAAGGCTATTGAAGGAGCGGTGGAGACCTCTTCGTCGGAAGTTTTAACGCTAAGTCGTAGGAACCAAGAATTGGAAGAGACTTTGGAGAGGCTGAGAACCGAGAGGAAGACCTTGGAGGACATGAAAGTGATGGCCGTGAATGGGGTAAAGATCATCTCCCGCTGGGAAATGATGCGGGACTGGCTCGCTGGGCGGTCCCATAGCTGGGACGTGGCCAGGGAGTTTGATCGATACAAGGCCGTGGTTATTGTCGAGGCAAAGTTTAGAGGCGTGGATCCTCCTTCTTTTACCGTTGAACCAGTCATTCCTCCATCCTCCGGCTCTGGCAGACCACAAATTTATGTTTTTTTTTTTTTAAAGTCTTGCCTTGCTTTGCTTTGTTGTTTTTGTTTTTCTTCCTGAATTTCTTCGAATCCTGATTCATGTTGCTTTTTGTCAATGAAGTTTCTTTTTCATACGCGTACTTGCCCGAAGGTTGAGACCTTGTTGATTTATGCTGGGAACGAAATGTCAGGATCTTTCTTTCCAATGCTTAAGTCCCAGAGGTTTTGGGGTGGATGCTTAGCATCCTGCTTAGATCGTGAGATCCCTGATTGGGCCCTGCATTCTCTTACTCGGTCGTGGAGATGGGAGGTTTCTTCGTGGAAACAGGAACTCATGGTTCTGAATTGGCAGGCTCGTTGTCCGGGCCTGGAGATTCTGATTGAGCTCGGAGGTTCAGTGCTCCGACCTGAAGGTTTTCATAGGCCCAAAGGTCTATAGCTGGGTCCGAGGGCCAGAAGTGTAAAATTCAGGATTTTGAACACTGGGAACTCGGAAGTTCATGGTTTAACCCAGAGGTTAAGTATTCGACTCTAAATGTTGAAATCAGTTACTTGGGACCTGAGGCCAAGGATAATTATTCAGAATCCGGAGGTTCTCTGAGTAGGTACTAAGGTGCTTGACCTGGACACGGAGGTGAGTAGTTAAGAGATGTAAAATTCGGGACTTTGAACATCGGGGACCCTAGGGCCGAACCATGGGTCCCTTTGAGATCGCATTCTTCCTTCCTGGTAGGCCATTACCGATCTCGAGTGAGAATTTAAAATTCAGGATTTTGAACATTCGGGGCCCGAAGGCTTGTTATTATTGAGATTGTATTATGCCGCCCTTAGGTGGGGCACTACCGATCTTTGTGTAGAAATGTAAAATTCAGAATTTTGAACATTTGGGGCCCAGAGGCTTGTTGTCATCGAGATAGTATTCTGCCTCCCTTAGGTAGGCCACTACCGATCTCGGGTAAGGATTTGCATTCTGCCACTTGGGCCACTATCGAGATCCTATAATGTTGCACTCTACTTTCTGCAGAAAGCCACTCTCAGTCTTATATGTTTGTGCTGGGGTGGGTCTACTGGGAAGTAGTGAGCCACGTACCAGACTTGCTGCTTTCGACGTCTGGATAAGCAGGATAGAAGTACTCCCGGGGTTTTATGCACCATCTGCTCCCTGAGACCATGGGGCTGATCTCAGTACTCTGCAGTTATACGTCATGCCCCTGCGTCTCGTTTAGTTCGGGGCGTGTTTGATGCAGGGATTGATGCACTAGTACGTGTGGCCCCATTGTAGATTATGGCTCGAGACCTCTACATAGGGGCTGAGCTATTTTCGACATTGTATTAGGGTTGATCAAGCCCGTTCCAATTCGCATACCCATATATTTTGTATGTGAAACATGTCACGTAGGTGTGAAGTTTGCTAGGACCGAGATGTCCCTTGGGAACTGGTCCCGTTTGGTGGTTTTATATGTGAAACATGTCACGTAGATGCTGGGTTCGCTAGGATCGAGGTGCCCCTTGGGGTCTGATCCACCTAGTATGCCCCTTTTAAGTTCAGTGGAGTTCATGTGGCTCCTTTAGTCGGCACTAAAATATGTTATATAGGCTTAGTCCGTAGACGTTTTTAGCGTACATAGGAGGAACAAACCAGTGTATTTAAAATATATAGATAGCTAGGTATCTGTAGAAAACCCGATCCGGAGATCTAATTAGAAATGGTAGAACTTGAGGTGCAGGGCGTTCCAGCAGATAGGTTGGACCTTTCCTTTGCTGTCTTGCAGCTTGTAGGCTCCTGCTCCCTGCACTACAATTATTTTTTTGGGGCCTTCCCAACCTGGGGCCAGCTTCCCTGCCGATTTGTATTTAGTGTGGTCACAGACTCGTCGCAGGACCCAGTCTCTTTGCTGGAAGGTTCTAGTCCTGACTTTCTTGTTGTAGCTCCTGGCTACCTTCCGTTGATAGGAAATGTTCCTTAGGCGAGCAGCCTCTCTTTTTTCGTCGAGTAGATCCAGGCTTAGGGTCAACAATTCGTTGTTTTCCTCCTGGGAGATGGGTCCGGAGACAGCCTCTCTGAAGTCGTGGCTCGTGAACTGGGGCCCGTTGTCTGTGACAATCTTTTGGGCCGTGCCGAAGCGGGTTATCACGTATGAACTTCTTTATTTTCTCTGTAATAATCGTGGTTAGGGCCTCGGCCTCTACCAATTTTGTAAAGTAGTCAGTTATTACGAGGAGAAATACCTTTTTCCCCGGTGCCATTGGGAATTTCCCGACGATGTCCATGCCCTATTTCGGAAGGGCCAGGGAGAGCTTAGAGACTTCAGGTTCTCCGGAGGGAGGTTGGAGATCGGGGCGTGCCTCTAGCATTGATCACAGGACCTGGCTTTTCTGAGGGTGTCATTGGCCATCGGGGGCTAGTAGTAGCCTGCTCTTCTAGCTCTGAGCACTAGGCTTCGGCCGCTGGAGTGGGAGCCGCATTCTACTTCATGGAGCTCTTCTAGGATTCGGGCCGCCTCCCTAGGGGTGAGACATTGCAGGTATGGTCCTGAAAAAGAAAATCGGTATAACTTTCCTTCGGTGATGTAGTACTTGTTGCTTGCCTTTTTATCTTTTGGCCTTCGCTTCGATCCTCGGGGAGGAGGTCGCGTACGAGGTAGTCGATTATAGGGGTCATCCAGGTTTCTCCTTCATCGATGACGGAGATTTCTTTGGGATCCCCTTCTCGGTCTGTGGCCGGTCACTGGAGTACCAGCAGGGGAATGCTAATCTGGCTAGTGGTTTCAAGGGCGGACCCTACAGCTCTGGAATCTTTTGATCAGGCGTTTTGCTACAGCGAGGTATTTGATCATGCTGGCGTCCTTGGTCTGGTAATCAACTTGGACCTGGCTGATGATTAGTTGGGAGTCGCTGAAGACCTGGATCTCCTCTACTCCCATTTGTTTAGCGAGTGAGAGGCCTGCGATTAGGGCCTCATACTCGGCGTCGTTGTTTGTAGCTTTGAAGTTGCATCTTATCGCTCTTTATGCCGATTCACCAGTGGGGGAGGTAAGGACCAGGCCTACTCCTGCTTCTCTCACATTGCTGGACCGATCGACGTGTAGGGTCCATTCTTCTGTTCCTCCTGCTGAATTCTGGAAATCAAGTTCTGACTTCGGACCGGAAGCATGGAAGGTTAGAATTCAGAAATGAAGTCGGCGAGGACCTGTGACTTAATGGCCCACTTGGCAAGGCGTCCTGACACCTCGGGCTTATGGAGGACAGCTTTTATGGGAAATGAGGTGATCACCGTGACCTGATGGGCCTGGAAGTAGGCCGGAGCTTGCGAGCCGCTGTGACCAATGCTAGTGCTAGCTTTTCGAGGTGGTTGTAGCGAGTTTCTGTATCCAATAAGGACTTACTCACGTAGTAGATGGGATGTTGCTTCCTTCCTTATTTTTTCACAAGGAAACCGCTTACTGCATGCTCGGACACGGCAAGGTAGAGTAGCAAGGTCTCTCCATCTAGGAGTTTTGAGAGGAGAGGAGGCGTGGTGAGGTAGGCTTTGAGGTCGTTGAGAGCGAGTTCGCACTTGTCGCTCCATTGGAAGTCTTTGGGGTCTTTCAGGGCCTCAAAGAAGGCGTGAGATTTGTCGGACAGCCTGGAGATGAATCTGCTTAGTGGGGCCATCCGGCCCGTTAGTCGTTGAACTTCCTTTACGTTTCGCGAGGAATAGATACCTTGGATGGTTCGCACCTGCTCTGGGTTGGCCTCGATGCCTCTGCAAGTAACTATGTACCATAGGGATTTTCTGGAGCTAACTCCGAATGAACACTTTGAGGGGTTGAGCTTCATGTTGTATTTCCTACTGGTGACGAAGGCTTGTTGTAGATGGGAGATGTGGTCGTCTTCTTCGAGGGATTTGACCAACATGTCGTCTATGTAGACTTCCATGTTCTGCCTGATCTGCTCAGCAAACATCATGTTTACGAGTCTTTGGTAGGTAGACCCTCATTCTTCAGGCCGAAAGGCATGACTTTGTAGCAATAGATGCCCCTAGAGGTCATGAAGGAGGTCTTTTCCTAGTCGTCTGGATGCATAAGGATTTGGTTGTAGCCTAAGAAGGCGTCCATGAAGCTCATGAGTTGGTGGTCTGCAGTGGCGTCGACAAGCTTATCAATATGAGGTAGGGGAAATGGATCTTTGGGGCATGATTTGTTGATGTCGGTGAAATTGATGCAGACCCTCCATTTCCCATTCTTCTTCCTGACCATGACAACGTTGGCTATCCACTCAGGATACTGGACTTCTCTTATAAATCCAGCATCGAGTAGGTTCTTGACCTCTTTATTGATTATTTCGTCCCTCTCGGTTGCAAATTTCCTTCTCTTCTATCGTACAGGGGTGAATTGAGGGTCTACCTGCAGCTTGTGCATGATAATTTCAGGGTCGATCCCGGGCATTTCCTCGTATGACCATGCGACACAATCATAATTGGAGCAGAGGAAGTTGATCAATCTTTTCCATAACCTCGTGGGAAGCTTGGAACCTATCAACAGTTTCAGGTCCGGGTCTCCGTCTTTCAGGGGTATCTCGTCCATCTCTTCTACCCCGGGCTCCTCCGTATGCAAAGCCGGAGGGCCTTTCGGTAATTGCTATAAGACCGGGCTTCTCCCCTTCAGTGTGTTTTGATAGCAGGCCCTGGCGTTCTCCTGATCTCCTTTGATTACCCTGATGCCCAGGGGATCGGGAATTTGATGGATTGGTGGAGAGTTGAAGGTACGGCCCCCATGTCGTGGATCCAGGGCCGGCCCAATATCATGTTGTAGGAGGATGCGTAGTCGACAACGAGGAACTTTTTCGGTTGGTTTACTCCTTCGGCGTATACTGGAAGGATTACCTCTCCCAAGGTGTTCTTTACCTCTCCGCTGAAGCCTATGAGCGGAGTAACCTTCCTTGTCAGTGTGTCTTCCTCCAGCCTTAGATCGGTGTAGGCTGGAATGAAGATGATGTTGCCGGAGCTACCGTTGTCTATTAGGATCCGTCTCACTAAGAAATTTTCTGCGGTGAGGGAGAAGACCAGGGCATCGTGATGAGGAGCCATGACCCTCTCCTGTTCCTTGGCAGTTAAACTGATATCATCTGTCCCGAGGAGCAGGCGCTTTGGGTCCCTCATCTCTTGACCATGTTTAGCATTTCTGGTACTGCGCTTAGCGGCAGCATGGATTATACTGCTTATCTCTGAGCCTCCGAAAATTACATGAATGACTCGGTATTGGTGCGGGGGAGACGCGGGCCTTGTTTCTGAGGGCTGGTTCGCTCCTTCCTTAGTTTAGAGGCTCTTGGCCTTGTCAGAGAGGAATTCCTTTAGATGCCCCTTCTTGAGGAGCTCGTTGACTTCCAATCTCAGGGCGATGCAATCCTCCGTCGTATGACGTGGTCATGGAGGAAGTCGCACCATCGGTTAAGGTTTTGGTTAGCGTCTACGGCCTTCATCTTAGGAGGCCATTTGACCTGCTGGCCCATCTGCCTTAGGTCATTTACCAGCTTGGGCTTTGAGATAGATAGGTGGGAGATGTCGGGCCATGTAGATACGCTCATCCCGTTGAGTCGAGGTAGGGGCGATTCAGATGTCGGCTTCTACTATGTCCGCTGGCTTCCCTTGGGGCCTGGACTAGGATCCTTCATCGCGGTCGTTTCTGAACCGCTTGCTTGGCCTAGGTTCCTGCTTCTGCTGGGCCTTGGTTCGGCTTGTGACATCTTCTTCCCATCTCACTTGGGCCCAGGCTCTGGAGAGGACGTCCTCCATTGTCTTACACTTGTACTTGGTTAGTTTCTTGTACAGGTACCCGTCTAGGAGCAGGCCCCTTTTGAAGGCGGATATAGCCGTCCGCGTTGCATTCGGGAATAGCTACTGTTGGGCCCAAATATGGCCCGCTAGCTGAGACTAATGGGCTCGAGCGATAAGAGTTGACTATGGGCCACTGTAAGCCCTTTGGCAATTAATCTTTTGAGAAAAGAGTTAAAAAGAAGCCGGAGGCTGTTTGCTAAGGAAGGGACGTCAACAAAACAGGTCACGGAGGAAAGCTCCGGACCTCATTTAGAAAGAGCTAACAGGAGTAGCTCAGGCTGGTTGCGCAGGACCCGGTCAAAAGGAGGCTGTTGAGAATCCCCCAACTCACGGAGCAAATCTCGGAAGCTGGTTAGGGTCGTTCAAACGTGGCTGAGAGCTATTTAAGGGAGGAGGAGATCAGAGAAAAGGATCCTCTCTCAACTCATTTTTTAGACCTAAAGACTTGAACACTTTTCCTTCATTGTAATCATCTCAATTCATCATTGTACTTCTGATCATCAAGTTCATCTTTGTAAACTCATCTTCTTATCAAAATCAATATAAACAAACGTATTCATTCATACAAGTTCTAACGGGATTCAGCCCAAGATTGTCTTTTCCCCAATCTAAACCTAACCTAAACTAGAGAGTGAGTTTTACCCCTCACATTTTGGCGCCGTCTGTGGGGACGAGATAATCGAATCCCTTACGCGGTAACTTGAGAATGGATCCATCCAACCAAGCAACAAAACCATCTATCCCCAACCCCGTGATCCAGATCGACGGCTCACCAAACGGAAGAGACTCTAGTCTCCAGGTCCCGGAGCCTCGACACGCCGATCACCGATCTGAGCAACAGCCTCCGGCTAGTGCTCAACCGAACCAGACCACCACTGGAATAACTAACCCAAGGTCCTCCAGTGGAAACAGCTCCGGGGTAACAGCCCCCGAGAACCCTCAGCGTCAACCCGCTCCGAATCAATCGGAGGCTCAGCTATCTGAGATCCGTCGAATGATGGTGCAGTTNCACTGGAATAACTAACCCAAGGTCCTCCAGTGGAAACAGCTCCGGGGTAACAGCCCCCGAGAACCCTCAGCGTCAACCCGCTCCGAATCAATCGGAGGCTCAGCTATCTGAGATCCGTCGAATGATGGTGCAGTTAGTAGACAGAGCTCAAGAGAATGAGCGCACGTTGCAACAGCTAACTGCTCAGCAGCAACGATTCAAAGAGCACTGCTCCAGATAGGCAGGGACCTGTTCTCCAGACACCCTATACTGGAACAGCTCCCGCATTTAAGCCACCTGTAACTAGCGCTATGGGAAGTAACGTAGTGACAGGGACCTGTTCTCCAGATAGGCAGGGACCTGTTCTCCAGACACCCTATGCTGGAACAGCTCCCGCATTTAAGCCACCTGTAACCAGCGCTATAGGAAGTAACGTAGCGACAGGGACCTGTTCTCCAGATAGGCAGGGACCTGTTCTCCAGACACCCTATGCTGGAACAGCTCCCGCATTTAAGCCACATGTAACTTGCGCTACGGGAAGTAACGTAGCGACAACCAGCTATATGCTCGATCGGGTTACTGACCAGAGCACACGCTTGTCACCTCCTCCACCTGTTTTCAGGTTCGGAGAAGGAATATCCTTTCCTTCTGGGGGAAGAACATAGGCTTCGGCTTATCGGACTGGGAATGTAACCCTGAATCTGGGCGTTCAATAATGAGCGGGAGCTGACCTCGCAGCTCATCCCACTTGTGACACTCATCAAAATAACCCAAGCGCTAGTGAGCAATTTAGCCAGGCGGCTGCCTGGAAAAATGACCAAACTCGACTCCGTTAGGAACCTGTCTGTCAGGTACCTAATAATTACCCAATTGTCCTTCCTCTAGAGGGACCTAAGGCTATTCGCAGATATATGGAGCAAACTCATGCAGCTCTCCAAAAGTTAAATGCTCAAGCTCACAAAGCGACGAGCTCAGCTCCCGAAATTGAGAGTTTGATTGAGGAAACCCGTGGAACCCCATTCACGGACAGAACCGCTAGCTCTTACATAAGAGATACCCATAAAATTAGGATTCCCGAGTATGATGGGACCTCAGATCCTAAGACTTATTTGAGAGTCTTCCGATTAGCTATCGTGAATGCTCATTTTACGAGAAAGGAATGGGACGCAGATTACTGCAGAACATTCGTCGAAAACCTGGTCGGAACAACTCTCGAATGATTTTCTGGCCTCGAGCCGAACTCAATAGACAATTTCGACCAGCTGACCAATGCCTTTATGAAGCAGTATTCGACCCATATCCTCAAGCAAGCTTCCGAGGCTGACCCCTGGAAAATCAGACAAGGAATGGGAGACTCGTTACGGGTCTACATCGAGAAATTCAGAGCAGTAAGAACTAAACTCTCTAATCCCAACGACCAAGTTGCTATCGAGGCCCTTAGAAGAGTTCTCTAGTACAAATCGGAATTCTGGTCGGAGCTAACGCCCAATCCTCCCCCAACTATCGACGATGCTCTTCATAAAGCATCCAGATATATTACCTTGGAATAGGAAACAACCGCACTTGATAAAATCCATAAGAAATCTCAGAATCACCTGAAAGATGAGGCCCCAGGAGCAAAATGACCCCTTAAATAGGGGAGCTTCCGAAACTATCAGACCCAGGGAGAGCATTCTTATGCAATCGAAGAAGCCCAACAGGAAAAACCTGTTGCCGCGACAAGCAAAACCCCCTGGTCGAAGGGCTATGATGAGAACAAACACTGCTTTTATCACGATCGAAAAGGACACTCAATTGAAGAGTGTTAGGACCTCCAACGGCAGTTGGCAGCTAAATTTGCAGCTGGAGAGCTAAAAGATGTGGAACTCAAAAAACCACCTCCTTATCAGAAAAGAGGTCCCAAAGATACCTCTCCGAAACGCGAAAGGTCACCTGAGAAGGAAACAGATCCGCCACCGCCAGCTCCCAAGAAAAGAGTTGACATGATTCTTGGGAAATTTCCCCAAGGAAAAGTCTACAAATCGACACTCTCCTAAGCAAACCACCACCTCAGTCGAGCCTCAGCTCGAGAGTGGATTATATCCTCGGAGGCTTCGATATATGTCAAGACTCCGTTAATTCAATCAAGAGTCACGTACGGAGGGCTGTTTCCAACGCTCAATCTAAGCCTCCCAACCCCGAATCCAACACTAAGATTTCTTTCTGGGAGAGCGAGACATCAGATCTCGACAGACCTCATGATGACGCCTTAATCGTCACCCTGAACATAGCAGGTTACGAGGTGCCTAAGCTGATGGTTGACAACGGAAGCTCGCTCGACCTTATCTTCTATAACGCTTTGAAAGGGATGAAAATAGATGACTACGAAATTATTGGTCAGAAAGCTAACCTTGTAGGCTTCTCCAGGGAAACAGTTACCTCCTTGGGAACCATCAAGTTCCCAGTCATAGCTGGAGGAATCATGAGAATGACCAATTTTGTAGTCATCGATAGACCCTCTCCATTTCATGTGATCCTAGGAAGACCCTGGATTCATAAGATCAAGGCAGTAGCCTCCACTTATCACCAATGCGTGAAATTCCCAACACCTGACGGGATAACCACCGTACGAGGTAGCCAGAAGATCTCCAGGGTCTGTTACTTGGGAGGATTCGGAATCCTCAAGGAATCACCCCAATAGGAATTACAGATCCAGGAAGGTCGAGAGATGCAACAGAATATTCGAGGTCCCCCGAGGAACCTAATCGAACGAGTTAGCATCGACGACTATGACCCCGAGAAACAAGTGAACATCAGATCAGAGCTACCTCCCGAAACTAAAAAGGAGTTAATCGACTTCATGAAAAGCAACGTCAAAACGTTTGCATGGACCACCAGCGACATGAAGGGCATAGACCCAAACGTCACCACTCACAAGCTCAATGTAGATTCTACTTTCAAACTGATCAAACAAAAACGCCGTAAGCTAGGCCTCGAAAAAGCCCAAGCCGTCAACAACGAAGTAGATCGACTCACGAAAGCAGGGTCCATCCGAGAAGTACACTATCCCGATTGTCTGGCTAACCCCGTAGTAGTGAAAAAGAAAAACGGGAAGTGGAGAATCTGTGTAGACTTCACCGACCTAAAAAAGGCTTGCCCTAAAGATAGCTTCCCGTTACCTCACATCGATCGCATCGTTGAAACGACAGCTGGCCATCAGCTCTCGTCCTTTATGGATGCCTTCTCGGGATATAATCAAATCATGATGAATCCTGAAGATCAAGAAAAAACTGCATTCATAACCGAACACGGGACCTACTGTTACAAGGAAATGCCAATCGGATTAAAAACGCGGGAGCTACCTACTAAAGGCTTGTGAACAAAATGTTCACCGGACAGCTCGGAAAAACCATAGAGGTATACATAGACGATATGCTAGTTAAATCCTCAGCTGGAGAAAATCATATCTCCCACCTAAAAGAATGCTTCGATATCCTCAATAAAAACGATATGAAACTCAACCCCAAAAAAAGCACCTTCGGAGTGCACTCGGGCAAATTCCTCGGTTACCTCGTAACCGAAAGAGGTATCGAAGCCAATCCAAAACAGATAGCGACCTTCTTGGGAATGCCATCACCTAAGACAACCAGGGAGGTACAAAGACTGACTGGACGAATCGCAGCTTTAAATCGATTTATATCTAAGTCCACCGATAAATGCCTCCCGTTCTACAAACTTCTAAAAAACAATAAGAAGTTCCTGTGGAACGAGAAATGCGAGGAAGCTTTCAAAAAACTGAAAGCTTACCCCTCCGAGCCTCCGATCCCATCCAAACCAGTAACAGGAAAACCCCTGTACCTATACCTCGCCGTATCAACTGCTGCAGTTAGCGGCGTGCTGGTACGAGAAGAGCAAAACGAGCAAAGACCCGTCTATTACACAAGCAAAAGTCTAATAGACGCCGAAACTAGATACCCTACTATGGAAAAGTTAACTCTGGCAGTCGTAACAGCCGCTAGAAAGCTACAACCTTATTTCCAATCGCACTCAATCGTCGTAATGACTTCACAACCAATACGCACGATTCTGCACAGCCCTAGCCAATCAGGACGTCTAGCTAAATGGGCCATAGAAGTCAGCGAGTATGACATCGAGTATAGACCCCGAGCAGCCATAAAAGCTCAGGTCCTTGCTGATTTAAGCTATCGTCCAATCAACTAGACCCGAGAGCTGAAGCTCCAGAGTGGAGCCTGTATGTTGACGGAGCCTCATCAAAACAAGGTTCCGGAATCGGTCTAAGGCTGACCTCTTCAGCCGGAGAGACCATCGAACAATCCTACAGGCTCGGATTCAACACTTCAAATAATGAGGCTGAATATGAAGCATTAATCACAGGGTTAAAACTTGTCCTAAGCCTCGGAACCCGAGAGCTAAACGCTTATAGTGACTCACAGCTAGTAGATAGCCAATTCCATAGAGAATATGAAACAAGGGACGAAAGAATGGGGGCATACCACGAAGTCGTCCAAAGTCTCACTAAGCAGTTCAAGCAGTTCAACAATTTTGAGCTGACAAGGATCCCACGAGGAGAGAACTCTTCGGCAGATGTGTTGGCTACCTTAGCATCCACATCAGCCCCCTCGTAAAGCGGATTATACCTGTAGAGGGAATCGAAAACCCAAGTATCGACATAGCTACCAAAGCTAAAATCGATAGCAAACCGAAAGAGCAAACGGAAGCTAGCTGCTCTGAGACAGCAGCAACCCAAGTTCTCGCAACATTCTGGTTCCCAACAACCAAAATTCGCAATTTCAAAAAGCATACCTCCGGGGGCACGACCCAGACCCCGGACTCGCATGTTCATACAACAGCCACTTCCTCTGACATTGGAGGTACCTCCGGGGGCACGACACAGACCTGAAGATATTCCACGGAATTCAGACTCCCTTGAGCCTAACCCAAGGAATATCTCCGGGGGCACGACCTCTGGCCACAAAAACAGTCAGGAACCTGAGCCCGAACAGGAACCTCCGTTGTGTCTTCATGAAAAAATCGTAGGAAGAGAACACTGGAGAATACCAATTATGCATTATATCTCGGAGGGTAAAGTCCCCCCCCCCCCCAAAAAAATGGGAAGCTCGAAAACTCAAAGCGTTAAGTACAAAATACTGCATAATGGAATCCACCCTTTATAAACGAAGAGTGTCGGGACCTTACTTAAGATGCGTCCATGGCCTCGATGCTATCAAACACATTAAGGAAATGCACGAGGGCACCTGTGAAAACCACGCCGATGGCAGAGCCTTAGCTATCCGAATCAAAACACAGGGATATTTCTGGCCTACCATTATCGCTGATTGTGAGTTCTACTCATCTTCATGCGAAAAATGTCAGAGGCATGCACCAATTAGACATCAGCCTACGGAAAAACTATCCTCGATATCCGCCCCATACCCGTTCATGAGATGGTCCATGGATATCATAAGACCGCTAGTAAAATAAGAAAGCGGAAAGCAAAAGCTCTACTTCCTTTTAGTCCTAACAGACTACTTCACCAAATGGATAGAAGCTGAAGCTCTACAGCAGGTAACTAAAGTCGAGACCGAACGACTTGTATGGAGACACATCATCTGCCGTCACGGCGTCCCATACGAAATCCAAACCAATAAACGAGTCACAATTCATATCTAACGACTTAAAAGTATTTCGCGACAAGCGGAAAATTCGTCTCACTATGTCGACACCTCGATACCCTCACAGAAACGGCCAGGCGGAGGCTGCTAATAAGTCGATATCAGCAAACCTCAAGAAACGTCTCGGAATCAGTAAAAGTTCTTGGTCTGAAAGATTACCTGAGGTACTCCGGATATGCCGAACCACCCCACGCAAGGCTACGAAAGAAACTCCTTTCTCCTTAGCCTACGGAATGGAGGCTGTCGTCCCAGCCGAAACCATAACTAGGAGCCTCCGCTGGGAACTCTGTACGTCTAACCCCGAAGCTAACAATCAGCTCCTATTAAATAACCTAGATTTAATCGAGGAACGGGGAAACCAAGCCTTGCTCCGCATTCAAAACTATCAACAAGCAATGGCCTTACATTACAACTCCAAAGTCAGGCCCCGACAATTCGCTGTAGGTGACCTAGTACTTACAAAAGTTTTCAATCGTACCAAAGAACCGCGCACTGGGAAACTAGGAACCAACTGGGAAGGTCCCTATCGGATCATCCACGTAGTACGACCTGGCGTTTACAGGCTCCTGAACGTACGAAGCTGGGTACCTGAAATCCGATCATGGAACTCCATGAACCTAAAAAGATATTACCATTAGGTACCTAAATCCTGAACTACGTTAGGCTTGATCCCTTGACTGGGTACGTAGGCAACTTCTTCATGAGTGCAGCCCCAACCTCATTTCAGCATTCTTTTCACCATAGCCAAAGGGGCATATGTTTAAAAACACATAGCCCAGACAGCAACTGTATGATTGCTCCAACGCGATGTATTCTATAAAAGCTATCAATGAAGCGATTACATGTAAACATTTTAAAATCATTCAAACAAATCCAGGTCCCTGCGAACCTGGACCTGAGGTCTTAAAATCCCTCAAACGAACTCAGGTCCCTACAAACCTGAACCTAAGGACTTAAAATCCTTAGTAAATTCAGAAGTCTTGAAAACTTCCGAACGAATCCAGATTTATGTGAATCTACCCTTAATGGCCCTAAAAGCTCTTTGGAAAGAATTTAGATCCCTTAAGATCTTAATCTAATCTCGAAGATCCAGGAACTCATTCTTGATAATCTCACGACCAATCACAATCAAAATCACTGAGACCTCTAAGGTCACAAGGTCAGCTGTTAACAAGATCCGCGATATGATTCCGGAAAGATCACATGAATCCCATACTTAAAAAGTCACAGTACATGACTCGGGTTTACACTTCGAATTCAAACAAATCCAGGTCCCCACGAACCTGGGTCTAAGGTCTTAAAATCCTTCAAACTAATTCAGGTCTCCGTGAACCTGAACCTAAGGTCTTAAAAACCTTCGAACGAATTCAGGTCTCCATGAACCTGAACCTAAGGTCTTAAAATCCTTCAGACTAATTCAGGTCCCCGTAAACCTGAACCTAAGGTCTTAAAATCCTTCAGACTAATTCAGGTCCCTGTAAACCTGAACCTAAGGTCTTAAAATCCTTCGAACGAATTCAGGTGTCCGTAAACCTGAACCTAAGGTCTTAAAATCCTTCACACTAATTCAGGTCCCCGTAAACCTGAACCTAAGGTCTTAAAATCCTTCAGACTAATTCAGGTCCCTGTAAACCTGAACCTAAGGTCTTAAAATCCTTCGAACGAATTCAGGTCTC
>CAKOAT010178266.1:33454-54864 GCA_932364175.1 Eruca vesicaria subsp. sativa
AACCTGAACCTAAGGTCTTAAAATCCTTCGAACGAATTCAGGTCCCCGTAAACCTGAACCTAAGGTCTTAAAATCCTTCGAACGAATTCAGGTCTCCGTAAACCTGAACCTAAGGTCTTAAAATCCTTCGAACGAACTCAGGTCTCCGTGAACCTGAACCTAAGGTCTTAAAATCCTTCGAACGAATTCAGGTCCCCGTAAACCTGAACCTAAGGTCTTAAAATCCTTCGAACGAACTCAGGTCTCCGTGAACCTTAACCTAAGGTCTTAAAATCCTTCGAACAAATTCAGGTCCCCGTAAACCTGAACCTAAGGTCTTAAAATCCTTCGAACGAATTTAGGTCTCCGTAAACCTGAACCTAAGGTCTTAAAATCCTTCGAACGAATTTAGGTCTCCGTAAACCTGAACCTAAGGTCTTAAAATCCTTCGAACGAATTCAGGTCTCCGTGAACCTGAACCTAAGGTCTTAAAATCCTACAGACTAATTCTCGTCCCCGTAAACCTAAACCTAAGGTCTTAAAATCCTTAGTAACCACTAAGGTCTTAAAATCCTTTAAACAAGCTAATTCAGGTTTCCACAAACCTAAACCCAAGGTCTTAAAATCCTTAGTAACCTCAAAGGTCTTAAAATTCTTCGAAAACAAAATCAGGTTCCCAAAGAACCTCAATCTAAGGTCTTAAAACCCTTAACAAAATTCAAGGTCTTAAAATCCTTCGAAAACAAATTCAGGTTCCCAAAGAACCTCAATCTAAGGTCTTAAAACCCTTAACAAAATTCAAGGTCTTAAAATCCTTCGAAAACAAATCCTGGTTCCCAAAGAACCTCAATCAAATGTCTTAAAACCTTAACCAAACTCAAGGTCTTAAAATCCATCCAAAAAAAAAAATCAGGTTCCCAAAAACCTCAACCTAAGGTCGCAAAACCCTTAGCTGCGTTTGAGATCTAAAAGATATCCCAAGAAAATTCAGGTCCCAGAAACCCATTCTCGGGACCTCTCGCTAAAAGGCTACGGGACCTATTATCAACAGGCTCCCCGACCTTCACCCGAAAGTTTCCTAGACCTCATGTCTAACGACTACGGGACCTGTTACTAATAGGACCCAGAATCCTTCGTTCAAGGAAATAAAAACTTATACTTAGACGATCGAGTCCGTATTAAGGAATTCATCAAAACATCGACGAAGATCGAAGATCCTAACAAAGCAAGGGTTTAAAAGCCTCCTCAGGCCACAAGTCTTAACAAAAATAAAAAGAAAGCCCATTGGGCAGAAGTCTTGGGAACACGAAGACATAATTGCTATCTCAACAAAGAGATAGAGATCAGGCGGTTGAGCTTTAGCTTCCGAGAAAAGAGGTCTCATCTCGAAAGCTGGGGGCAACTGTTGGGCCCAAATATGGCCCGCTAGCTGAGACTAATGGGCTCGAGCGATAAGAGTTGACTATGGGCCACTGTAAGCCCATTGGCAATTAATCTTTTGAGAAAAGAGTTAAATTGAAGCCGGAGGCTGTTTGCTAAGGAAGGGACGTCAACAAAACAGGTCACGGAGGAGAGCTCCGGACCTCATTTAGAAAGAGCTAACAGGAGTAGCTCAGGCTGGTTGCGCAGGACCCGGTCAAAAGGAGGCTGTTGAGAATCCCCCAACTCACGGAAAAAATCTCGGAAGCTGGTTAGGGTCGTTCAAACATGGCTGAGAGCTATTTAAGGGAGGAGTAGATCAGAGAAAAGGATCCTCTCTCAACTCATTTTTTAGACCTAAAGACTTGAACACTTTTCCTTCATTGTAATCATCTCAATTCATCATTGTACTTCTGATCATCAAGTTCATCTTTGTAAACTCATTTTCTTATCAAAATCAATATAAACAAACGTATTCATTCATACAGGTTCTAACGGGATTCAGCCCACGATTGTCTTTTCCCCAATCTAAACCTAACCTAAACTAGAGAGTGAGTTTTACCCCTCACAGCTACTTTTTCTTGGTTGAAGCGCACGATATAGGCTTTAAGAGGTTTGGCTCTATGCTGGAGTATTTCGTAGAGATCGTCGGAATTCTTTTCCAGGTTTCTACTGCTGGCAAATAGCTCCACGAACTTGTCGCTGAGTTCCGCAAAGGATCTTATAAATTTCGTGGGGAGATTGATGTACCACTGCATGGAAGGACCAGTTAGGGTTAAGCCGAAGCTCTGCACATGGCAGGTTCTCTCAGTCCTCGAGGGATTGCTGCTGTTAGCATTCGTTTCTTGTAGAGGGCCACGTGGTTATCCGGATCGCTGGTCCAATCGTAAGTCTTCATGGTAGGGAAGGAGAACATCCTTGGCATCTCGACTGAAGCGATCTCTTCCACAAAGGGCGTGTCGGAGTAGGAATTAGGGTCGCTCCTCCTGATGGGGGGATCTACGCCTGGAAGCCTTTCCACTATTGATTGGATGGTGTTGAATCTTTTGGAGAACATCTTCTTGAGGCATGCCACGGCGGCTGGATCTGAGATCAGAGGGTCTTCGGGGGAGTGATATACCATGGTTTGACCCACTTTTGACCATGGTATTTATATGATTTTATAATATATATATGTTTTGGAGTCTATTAAGTATGTTTTCAGGTTCAGGAGCATTTTGGAGTAACGTGATGATTAAGGTTCCCTTATGGAGTCTATTATTACCTTGCTTCTATGAATCACTTAGCCATGTCTGAGTAGATTTACTTGTTAGATTTAGGGTTGAAATAGTTATGAGGGATTAGCCCCAACTATGGATTGTTGAGTTGTGATATTCATTATCCTGATGAACCCTAATGCTTATTCCAGAGTAGCTAACTAGAGTATGATCATGGAATGATTTAACTTTTTAATCATCATCCTGAAATCATCTGGTATAAGCTGAGATCCTCTAGGGACGATGCAAGAGCCGGTCTATGATCTTGGTGAACACATATTCAGTTCGATCAGAAGCTATATCGATCGATACTCCTATAGAGTAATCGATCGACGGCTACCTATATCGTCCGATATGGAGATCATACCATGAGTCGATATAGCCGGCAGTCAGATCAATGGACGAGTCTAATAGCGATAGCAATAGATTTGTCTAAGAATTGAAGTTCTTTAATTTTTTGCAAGCAACTTATAAAGAAATATATAGCATTATAATCCTGATTATCTGAATAGTAACCTTGAATCTAACTACTTTCTTTTATTGTTTAAAACCTAAACCAAACTCTCTTGAGCAACTTACCATTGCTCACAACTGCAATTTACTTTTAAACCATAATCAACCTAGCATAGTCACTTAGGATTATATCTTTTCTGTTCATTAGTTCCTTGTGGATTAGATCCCTAAGTACTACAATTGAACCTCATATTTGAAAGAGTAATTCACTCGTTAGGGTAATTTGAGTGATATCAAATTTGGCGCCGTTTCCGGGGAACTAAGATCGCCATTATATTTAATCTGATTAGGTCTAGGTTATTTTTCTTTTTATTGCTTAATTATCTTCTGACACAAATTTTTTTTCTTGTCTCTTTCAGGTACATGCCCAGCAGTACTAGAAGCAGCAATAACAACCAACTTGTGTATTCAGAAGACCCTCACAGTTTGGAACGTAGCATCCGCAAAGTCTTATGTTCCACATCGATCGATATCAACAACCGTTCATCGATTGATACTCGCTTACCACAGTCGACCGAGACACCTTCAACATCGACCGATACTCGCACCCTTCCATCGATCGACATCAAAAACCGTTCGTCGACCAATATCTTTCATCTGACCTCGATCAAAACCCCTCATCTTACATCGATCGATACTAACCGGCGAGACATGGTAGCGACTATTATTATCACTACTGATGAGAATGGAGACATGCTTGATAAAGATGGTCACCTGCATAAATCAGCAGGTCAGAAGCTGAATGCTCAGAAAGAGATCATTCATGAGCAAGAGACTGCACCTACAGATCTTATTCAACCTGTAGAAGAGGCTAACAATGCTAGAACTTTGGCTGATTACAACCGTCCGGATCAGTTTCACACCAACCGATCAGCCATACGCCCCCTGCTATTCAGATAGGAGATTTCGAGCTCAAGCCGCAGTACTACACACTTGTAAGACAAATACCCTTCTGTGGGTTGTCCCATGAGCATCCTATGGACCATCTGGAAAGGTTCGAGGATCTCATAACCGTCATCAAAGCCAATGGAGTCCCTCAAGACTATCTTCTCTGCAAGCTTTTCAAATACTCTCTATCTAGAGAAGCTTTGCAGTGGCTGGGACAACTACCACAAGGTTCTCTCACAACCGGGAGTGACATCAAAAACGCATTCCTGCGTAATTTCTTTGATGACTCACGCGCTGAATAATAGAGGAGGAACATTGCTACATTCACTCAGGATCCTGGAGAATCGTTCAAGGACACATGGAACAGATTCAAATCCTACAAGCGAGATTGTCCACACCACGGTGTCAACAACGTCCAACTGCTCTGCACTTTCTACAGAGACATCACTTTGAAGTACCAGATGGCTCTTGACACAGCTAGTGAAGGCAATTTTACCACCAGGAATCCTCAAGAAGCTGTGAAGTTGATTGATAACTTAGCTTCAAGCAACAGCACAAATAATATTATGAAGACAAAAGCTACATCATTCCTTGGGAAAGAACATATTAATGAAGTGCAAGCACAGCTGGATCATGTTCAGAAGCTACTAAACAAGCAGATTTGCTCAGTGGAGGATGCAGAGACTGCAGCTAAAGAAGAATACACAGAAGAAGATGTGGACTGGATAAGTGGAGCTGGTTTTCAGAGGTCTGGAAACCAAGGAGGATACAGAAACTTCACATGACAGAAGAGCAACTTCAACCAGAGTTCACAGAAACCTACCAACTACAGCAGCAGCAACCCCAACAACAACATGAGTTATGGTAACTCATTCTACACAAATCCACCCCCACCCACCCAAGACAGTATGTTAGAAGAGATGCTAGACAAAGTTCTGGAAAGCCAACAGAAAATTCAGATAGACTTCAATGGAAAGCGAATTCTATCTACACCAACCTCATCACCAAGCTTGATGGTTTGAGCACCTATGTGAAGAAGTTGGAAACTCAAGTGGTTCAGACAGGAGAAACATTAAAAAAGCAAGAAATTTTAGCGAAGGGAATGCGAGAGTTTGCTACTCTCCATGATGTGCATGCCCTCTTGGATGATGACTTTTGGCAGAAGCTGACAGATTCTGAAGATGACGATGAGACAGACCTCGAGCTCGAACTCGAATGCTATCGATCGATAGGGCATCCTGGGTATCGATCGATGCCTCCAAAGCACAGCGATCGATAGACTTTGTCGAGTGTTGATCGATGGACCCAGCCGAGGCCTCTTACGAGTGCAATGCCGTCAAGATTTTGTCACACGAAGCCTTCGCAGCACGACACCCACCTCCACATGTCGCTATCCGCATCGATTCTCATGACATCGATCGACATAATGCCTACCCCATCGATTGACATGATGCCTACCCCATCGATTAACATGAAGACCACGATATCGATCGATCCACTCCAGTCATTTTCGATCGATACACAACACCCCAACGTCGATTGCAACTTCCAAAGATCGACGTTGCACGACTTAATGCACTCCGGGAGCAGTCTAAACCTTCCAGAAACCTTGCCACCATCATCATGAAGAGACCCATGGGCATCTTTGAGACCATGGAAACAGAAAAGGAAAATCAGGGCAGAGTTCCCAGAAAAAGGAAAGAGAAGATCCCCAAGCCTTATAAAAGGGAAGGTAATGAGAAAGAATTGTCAAGTTTCAGAAAGAGAGTTCTGAGAATACCTAAATATAAACCCTTTGAAGAAGCCTACTTTTCACACAGATTGTGGATGTTTTTCAGAGAGACCAGAGAGACAGAAGAAGACATCAAGAGAATGTTTCACCAAGTCACAGACAATCTAAAGAAGAAGATCACACTGGTGAAGAAGAGTGATCCAGGGAAGTTCACAATACCATGTTCTATAAGAGGTATTGAGTTCCCTCGTGCCCTCTGCGACACAGGATCTAAAGTAAGCATCTTACCCAAGATCATGGCAGACCATCTAAGTCTGAAGATAGAGCCTATTGAAGAATATTTCGTCTTCGTGGATTGTTCTCAGCAGCACTCTGGAGGCATAGTTCGAAACCTTGAGGTACATATTGGAGATGACCTAATTCCTACAGACTTCCACGTCCTTGAGAACAAGCTAAACTTCAAGACATCTCTACTACTTGGAAGGGCTTTCTTAGCAACTGTTGGAGCTATTTGTGACCTACAATCCAACAAGCTCTGCCTAACCCGCATTAACTCTACCATCCACTACAATCTTATTCCGGCCATCAAGTTTCCAAGGATAAAGAGCCCAGCACTCGTAGCAACTTGTTTCAGTGCCCACAAGTATGATTCACTATTCGAGTACGAAACCGATCCAGCAGTATCGAACGATGGCAGTCTTCTACCATCGACCGATACCAATCAACTAGAGTCGACCGATAGACACACATGGTCATCGATCGACAGGCTATTCCAAAAGATCGAAGAAGAGATTCTAGACGGCGATTTTAGCGCAGATGATTAGGAGAATGATCATTACATCCCAGAACTTGCTAGTATCACTACTTAGGAGGAGTATGAAGAAGATTATGAAGAGGAACGAGCCACATAGTATAGATTTCTTCGGGAAGATGAAGAAAGACCTCCTCTCCCATCCTTCATCTCCAGAGCATCGATTGACAGAGACCACTCTCCACCGATATGTCCCAACCCAGATCGCTCAAACGACGTTTCGAATCAACGAGCGACAACCCCTACTCTGCACCAGTCTATGTCCCACATGAGCCACAAGACGGAGATTACTCAATTGGGAGTTGGGCAAGCAATTACAATGAAAGTTTCGCAGTGGAAACAGCACCACTGATGCATGTGACCGAACCAGAAGAAACGTATCAACCGACATGAAGCAACACCCATCGATCGACACATCTCTCCGACTATCGACCGATTTACATGCCACCCCATTGATCGATCATGCCACTACACCATCCGAGGTACAAACACATAGTTTCGATTTTACATTACTAATTCCTGATGAATTTGGTATTTTCAGGGATCCAGACGGCCATGCACGAGAAATGGATGGAAGAATCATTCAAATATCCAAAGAAGACGTTTCAGACATTCTTCAGATGACTAGTTCTGCCTATCCAGAATTTCAACACCCATCGATCGATATGTGGATAATTACATCGACCGATATACATCGAGAACTTGGGAAACGAGCCTTCAGATCCGGGATTCGTCAGTTCTCATGGGAAAAAGAAGGACGAATATGGTGTCTACAGAGATGAGAATGGTTTTGCAAGAAGCGTAGCTGGAGCATCATCCATGTTTCCAAAGAAGATATTGGGAAGCTGCTTAATAGAGCCACACTATTTGGGCGCTCTTGTTTCTGTTTACCAGAACACGCTGAACAGTTTGCTAAAAGAGTTCCAGTTTGCAAGCTCTACACACAAACAAAGGTCACATACATGCTCAATGGAAGAGTAGGTGAACATAACTGGGAGATGGCATCACTGAGATCTGAACATGAAAAAGCCATAGCTTCACTTCAAAGAGCACTACATTGGAATAAGACCGGAAATGACTTCGCTTGCAAAGAGAGAAAGGCCCTGCAAGAAGAAGTACATGCACTTCACGAAGAACTCTAAGCTCAGAAGCGCAAATCGACCGATACAGACACAGCAACATCGATCGACAAGACCAAAGAAAAGCCTATCGAGAGTCACCTTCACGAGCTATCGATCGATGACCCTCCATTGCCATCGACCGATACTCAAGCACCAGATTTCTGTACCAGAGAAGAAATTGAGGACATCACAAGAGATATCTACAGATCTATTGAATCTTGTGGAGACAAAGCATATAGACTACTCGACAAGATGTGGTTCCCAGTACAGAGTGACGTTCAAAGATTGGAATGCACAACAGAAGAAATTCAGAAGGAGATAGAAGACATTCAGAGATAGCTCACTAACCGACCTAAACCATCTGCATCGATCGACGTGCCTCTGAACCCATCGACCGATGGACATCCATCCACATCGATCGACAGAACCACACCAGGATCGGTCGATACTATCCCTTCCCATGTGCAAAACCTCCAAAACCCTAGCTTTATTTTATTTTACTTATTACTTTCGTTTTTATTTATTTCAGATGACACACGATCACTACCTATTGTGAGGGATAAAACTCACTCTCTAGTTTAGGTTAGGTTTAGATTAGGGAAAAGACAATCGTGGGCTGAATCCTGTTAGAACTTGTGTGAATGAATACGTTTGTTTATATTGATTTTGATAATAAAAAGGGTTTACAAAGGTGATCATGATGATCTAATCGAAGGAACAATGATCAATCGAAATAGTTCCAAACAAAATGTCTCTCAGTCTTTAGGTGTTGAACGAGTTGAAGAAGCCCCCTTTCTCTGACCTCTTCCTCTTCCTTAAATAGCTCTCAGCCACGTTTGAACGATCCTAACCAACCTCCGAGATTTGCTCCGTGAGCTGGGGGATTCTCAACAGTCTCCTTTTGACCGGGTCCTGCGCAACCAGCCTGAGCTACTCATGTTAGCTCTTTGTAAATGAGGTCTGGAGCTCTCCTCCGTGACCTGTTTTGTTGACGTTCCTTCCTTAGCAAACAGCATCCGGCTTCTTTCTGATTCCTTTCTTGAGACGTGATTGCTAACGGGCTTCATAAGGGCCCATTATTGGTTATTCTTATTCAGGCCTGTCATCTTCAGCTAACGGGTCATATTTGGGCCCAACAGTTGCCCCCAGCTTTCGAGATGAGACCTCTTTTCTCGGAAGCTAAAGCTTAGCCGCCTGATATCTACCTCTTGTTGGGATAACGAATATTTTATATTAAACTTGGGGATACGCATGACCTTAATCGGACGGTCCCGATTTCGTTTGGTAAGATCTACGGCTCGTACTAATATATTTGAACAGTTTCATCCCCGATTTTCGAGACACGATGTGATATAAAGGTGTAGTTATTAACTGTAGCTTTCACCACTACTCCACGCCTCGATTCGGTTTCCCAGGTAACTGTCCAAATTCCTCCTTTAACTTATTGTGGTAAGATTATATATATATATATATTTTATCTTGTCTTCATCACGATTCTCTGGAACCCTCTAATTCGAAAGTTCTAGTTTCAATCCGAATTTCTTTTTCGCTCTCATTCTATCCTTCGGCTCCTTTCTCAGTTAACATGACGCGAAGGTTAAACAAGGTTAACATGACGCCAAGGATGTCTTCCTCCGTTGTCCGGCTTATGAAGGTTAAACAAGAGATCGGCGAAACGATGAAGAAGAATGAGAGGAGTAAGAAGGTTAAGGAATCGATAGCGACAAGAGTCTCGAAACGAACTAAGAAGAACGACGGCTCGAGTAGGAGTGTCCCTCTTGGTTCTCATGTGGCTTCCTCTTTAAAGGGCCAGGATGTGGTCAATCTCATGGTTCAAGCCGGAGGTTCGAAAGATTTAGCAAGGGCTTGTAAATCCGACGAGACCCCGGAAACTGCTCCAGAGGGATGGTTCTGTGTTCATGAGAAGTACATTACCAAATGTCATCTCAGGTTCCCGCTTCCCGATCTCTTGTTGGATCTCCTAGATCATTACCAGTTAGCCCTTTCTCAGCTCTTTGTTTCGGTAATCCGAGTGATAAATGGTTTTATCACTAGGGCTAGAGAAGAGGGGGTTGCTGTTGGTATTCGTGATCTGATGAGCCTCTATACGATCAAGGAGAGCGCTTCAAAGGAGGGTGGCAGTGGTACCTACTACCTGCCTTGTCGACCCAAGCTGGGCCTTTTCAAGTTCTCCGGTAGCGATGATGACTCGAGAAAGAAATACTTTTATGTGAAGACGGATCCTCTGACGGTTCCTGAGGGTCGTACCCTTAGGGTTATTTGGTCCGATGTTTCGGGTTAGGACCTTTTAGGGAAGTATTTGCATGTTTCGCTTATCTTGCGTAGTCTAACGATCGTTGGTTCTTTTTGCAGATATTGAAGAACCAGAAAAACTTACTAATAAGCTTACTAGAGCTTTGTATCGTAAGTTGAAGCAGAGCCCTTGTACGTGGGGAGCTTTTACTACTTCACACGTAGGAGCAGCCAGGTTTCCTGAACGGTACGGAGCCTCATTTCTGGATCCTATCCCAGCTGCGGGCTTAGAAAGTAAGTCGACTCTATCTTTCTTTCCAAACGCAGTAGCTATACGTTTAGAACTATTTGATTTTGAATGAATTATTTATCAATTCAGTTTCCGAAGGTAATTCGATTGTGACTATCTCAACGGAAGCTAGTACTTCTGAGACCGAAAGAACTCAGCAAACTAAAATGCCTCTCCAACCATCTTACCGTTCTCGAGGCAAAGCAATTAAAGGGGCCAGTTCTTCTAGAGGTAGTGAGAAGAACCAAGGGGGTTCC
This sequence comes from Eruca vesicaria subsp. sativa, assembly GCA_932364175.1. NCBI lineage: Eukaryota > Viridiplantae > Streptophyta > Magnoliopsida > Brassicales > Brassicaceae > Eruca > Eruca vesicaria. Next base: position 43,973 of record CAKOAT010178266.1, read on the forward strand.
TTTCTTAACCAGGTGAGAGATGTTCTCGATGACGGATTTTCTCTCCCGATCAAAGATGCCGTTGCTGCTGATGTCTCAAAGGCTCAGGAGACAGCCTCCAAACCCGATGCTCAGGCCAAGGAAACTGACCTTCAAGTGATCAAGGAGCCTTCCGAGATCGAGCCTCCCAGACCTAAGAGGTCTCGAGTTGACCAAGTGGATAGATCGTCCAGGTCTTCCTCCTCCTCTTCAAGGGGGGGAACCGTGGGATGGAGTTTCACCCACTCGAAACCTGGTTGTGTCCTGGAAGATCCTTGGGGTTTGGCCACTTTGATGAGGCACATGAAGAGGACCGGTTGCTCTCTTCCTGCAATCAACAACATGACTAACCGAGAGGAGTATGTGGAGGTCGCTCATTGCATGGGTCAGGTGAGGGACCTCAAACCCCTTTTTTTTATGTCTGTTCCTTCTAGTGAAACTGTCGATTGGTGATTTTTTTGATCCTTTTTCAGCTAGCTGGGGCTATCAACCGAGCTCAATTGAGCCTAGAAGACACGATTAACAACGCTCCAAGGGCAGGGGAGTTAGCCCAAGTGACCGAAATGGTGAAGGCTACCAAAGAGGAGCTCGATCAATCTCGAGCTAGAATCGCCGAGCTTGAAGGTGTCGTAGAGAGGCTTGGCTCGAAGGCCGATATTCAGGCCGGGAAGATCGAGAGCCAAGTTATTGATCTCCAAGTGAAGGGAAGGAGGATAGCCGAGCTGGAGGCTGCTAGGATGGTCGCCGAGTATGAGGGATAAAACTCACTTCCTAATTTAGGTTAGGTTAAGATTGGGGAGAAGACAATCGTGGGCTGAATCCCGTAAGAACTTTTAGAGAATGAAGTATGATTGTATTGATGTTTTTGTCGAAGAATGATTACAAAGATGATTAATAAGATGATTCTGATGACTACAAAGATTTATGAGAACGATTTGTGAGCAATAATGTGTGTAAAATGGTAGAATCATTGAATCCCCTTTCTCTTCATTCTTTCCTCCTTTAAATAGCCTCAGGTCACGTGTAACTTCTCCTGATTAGTCTCCGAGATTCTCTCCGTAAACTGAGGGATTTGCAACAGCTTCCTTTTGACCGAATTGTACGTCTCTATCTTCGTTTCCTAGGCTGTTTTATTAGGTTCCCACGAAAGAAGCCAGACCTCTTCTCCGTGACCTCTTTCTCGTGACCTCTTTCTCGTGACCTCTTTGGGAATAGCTTCCGTCCTTAGGTGAGCTGTACTCTTCTTCGAGATAATATCCCATGTGCGGTCCATTATTAGACTTGGTTCAACTGGTTTGCTAACGTCAGCCGATGGGCCATATTTGGGCCCAACAGGTACCCCCAGCTTTCGAGATAAGATGCTTTTCTCGGGAGCTAAACCTAGCCGCCGAATCTTTAATTTTCGTTAAGATAATGATTACTCACGATCTTCTCTCGAGGATATCTCTTACTTGATCTGACGGATATAATTATATCTAACGAAATCAACGACTCAGATTAAAATAATTTCGAAATGATTATTCTCCGATTTTCGAGGCTTCGACGGGATATAAAGCTGTTCACATTAATTCCAACTTCCCCACTCTCTCCACGTCTCGATTCAGTTTCCCCAGGTAACTTCTTCTGGTTCTTTCTTTTTATTTTACTTCTTCTTTTGCAGTTTTTTATTTCTTTTTTGTTAAGCCTTCGAGTTACTTCTCTCGAAACTGTTGTCTCCAGAGGTTTCGATCTATCTAGCTTGATCTTTCTTTTTCCCTTTTTTATCTCTTTTCACTTTCCTTCATCGTTTTCGCTATGACCCGACCAAAGGAAGGTTCCGGAGAAACGGGAATCTCTGCTTCAGGTGCTCAGCTTATGAAGGTGAAACAAGAAGTTGGTGAATCCATGAGGAGGACTGAGAGGAAGAAGAGGGCTAAGGATTCGATAGCCCAAAGAGTTTCCAAACGGACAAAAAGGACCGGAGGCTCTAGTGGGAGCGTACCTTCCGGGTCTCATCTGTCTTCTGTTCTGAGGAGCCAAAGGTTGTGAATCTCATGGTTCAAGCCCAAGGTCAGAAAGAGTTGGCCAGGGCTTGTAAACCCGAGGAGACTCCCGAGATGGCTCCGGAGGGTTGGTTTTGTGTTCACGAGAACTATATTTCCAAGAGCCATCTCAGGTTTCCCCTTCCTGACCTCCTAGATCATTATCGACTAGCCCTTTCCCAACTTTGCCCCTCAGTCATTCGAGTGATAAACGGTTTTATCACTAGATCCAAAGAAGAGGGAGTTGCTACTGGGTTAAGCTCCTTAATGAGCCTGTTTTCGATAAAGGAGAGTGCTTCCAAGGATGGTAGTAGTGGGACCTATTACCTTGTTTGTCGTCCCAGGTTGGGTATTTTCAAATTTTCCAGTAGCGACGATGACTGGAAAAGTAAGTATTTTTACGTCAAAATCGATCCTTTGACGGTCCCGGCGGGTCGTACCCTTAGGGCTTCTTGGTCTGATGCATCCGGTTAGGATCTGTTAGGAATGTGTTTGTCGATTTCTCATCGGTTATAGTCTAACGGATGTTCGTTTATATTTGCAGATATCGAAGATCCTGCTGAGCTCCCGAACAAGCTTACCAGAGCTCTTTTCCGAAAACTGCAGCAGACTCCTTGTACTTGGGCGTCGTACACCACTTCTCGAATCAGATCAGCCAGGTTTCCAGACCGATATCACGCTTCCTTCTTAGATCCTGTACCGGTTACAGACTTAGAAGGTAATATATTTGTTTTTATGTCTTTGATGTATACGAGTTTATTTTAGGATAGTTGAATGCTAAAGTGAATTTGGTAATACAATTTCCGAAGGTAATTCGGTGGTATCGATTTCGACGGAAACTAGTACTTCTGGAACCGACAAGACCAAATCAGCCAAGATGCCTCTCCAACCATCATTCCGATCTAGGGGTAGACCCACGAAAGCAGCCAGTACCTCGCGAGGAAGCGAGAAAAATCAGGGAGGTTCCTTCCTTAGCTCTGTGAAGGAGGTCCTTGAAAATGGAGCTTCAGCTCCAGGTAAAGATGCTGATCTTATGGATACCGAGGGAGCTCAGGAGGCAATTCCCCGCTCTGCAGTTCAGGTCACGGAGGTTGACCTTCAGGTGACTAAGGATCCTCCTAAGATGGAACCCCCTAGGAGTAAGAGATTACGTGCTGATCAGGGTGATAGACCATCCAGGTCTTCCTCTTCTTCCTCGAGGGGAGGTATCGTTGGATGGAATTTCGTTCACTCGAAGCCTGGGTCGATCCTTGACGATCCTTGGGGCTTAGCGACTCTAAAGAGGCACATGAAGCAGACTGGATGTTCTCTCCCCCCGGTTAGCAATCTGACTAACAGAGACGAGTTTATTGAGATTGCTCATTACATGGGTCAGGTAAGGGTTCTAGCCTTCTTTTATCGTATTTCCTTAGGTGGATTTCTATTTAGTTATTTGTCTTTTTTGTAGTTGGCTGGAGCTGTTAACAAGGCTCAGCTGAAGTTCGAGGAGACGGTGAGTAACACGCCTAATGCTGAAGAGTTAGCCCAGGTTACCGAGATGGTTAAGGCCACCAAGGTCGAGCGTGATCAAGCCAGAGCTCAGGTCTCGAGACTCCAATCCGAAGTTGGGAGGCTTGGCTTGAAGTCTGATACTCAACAAGGGAAGATCAAGAGCCTGGAAATCGATGTCAGGGTGAAGAGAAGGAAGATTTCGAAGCTAGAGAGTGCTCGAAAGATTGCAGAACAACACGTCCAAGATTTGATCGCGTCGTCTCAAGTTAGCCAGAAGAACAAAGAGGCTGAAGTTAAATTTGCTGTTAGGAGGGGAAAGAAGGAAGTCATTGATGCCTACAATAAGATCCTGATCTCTGTTAAAGAGAAGTTCTCCAGGAAGAAGGATGAGGTCGATCTCTAGATCTATGCTCAGGAGCTTCAAGCTAATACGGAGCTCTTGAAGGATTTGCTATCAAATGAGATTCAGAGCGCTGAAGAAGAGTAAAATCGCTTGGTGTCTTTGATGCCGGAGGCTATCGCTGCTTATGAGAAAGCTCAGGTCTCTGATTTCTCGGTCAGCAAACTTCCTCTCCCTCAACTCTCAGCGAGCTCAGGTACTTTCGAGGTTAACATGTTTAATCCATCCTTTTCTTGAGAGTATGGTTCTAATTTAGGTTTGATGGGCCCTGACTTAGTCCCAGTTGATGTGGTCCCGTGGGGTGATGGCAAGGAGGCGGATGAGGACATCCCGGGTGACGAGGCAATCAAAAGGGATCGTGATGCTTCGAAGGTTTCTGGAGGTGGTGATCAAGAAGAATGAAGACCTGGTCTCCATCCAGATTATTTTCTTGTTTCTAGGACGTTTGCCCTTCGGGCATTTACTTATGCTTTTGAAACTTTTAGCCTGAGGAGGCTTTTAAACCTTTGTGATGTTAGGATTCCTTTTGAACCGTTAATGGCCTGAGGAGGCTTTTAAACCTTGTCTCGTTCCTTGGTTTAATACTTTGGTTTCAAGTTATGTTTGGTCGTTTAACTCATCAGATTTTGAGTTCCTTGACTGGATTTAAAAATTTCTTAAGGATCCAAATCTTTTTAAGTAACCTTTGTCGCCATTAGGAACGACTTATCATGAATCTGAATTCTTTTGAATATTTTCAAGTCTTAGAAACTTCGTTAGAGTTTCTGAGTTTCTAGACTCAGATTGGTTGGGACCTGATCTCATTTGAAGGTTTTTAGACTTCATGTTCGGACTCGTGGTGATCCGAATTTAGGTCCGGATCTGTTGCGATCAGTTTTTAGACAGTAGGATCCAGGTTCAGTGTGACCTGGATTCAGATAGTAGGATTTTAAGACATCAGGTTCAGGTTCAGCGTGACCTGGTTTTAGATAGTAGGATTTCAAGACCTTAGGTTCAGGTTCAGCGTGACCTGGTTTTAGGTAGTAGGATTTCAAGACCTTAGGTTCAGGTTCAGCGTGACCTGGTTTTAGGTAGTAGGATTTCAAGACCTTAGGTTCAGGTTCAGCGTGACCTGGTTTTAGATAGTAGGATTTCGAGACCTTAGGTTCAGGTTCAGTGTGACCTGGTTTTAGATAGTAGGATTTTAAGACCTTAGGTTCAGGTTCAGTGTGACCTGGTTTTAGATAGTAGGATTTTAAGACCTTAGGTCCGGGTTTGCCGGGACCTGTTTTTAGATAGTAGGATTTTAAGACCTTAGGTCCGGGTTTGCCGGGACCTGTTTTTAGATAGTAGGATTTTAAGACCTTAGGTTCAGGTTCAGCGTGACCTGAATTTAGATAGTAGGGTTTTAAGACATTAGGTCCGGGTTTGCCGGGACCTGTTTTTAGATTGTAAAAACATGAGATGCTTGAATGTGGATGTTTTTATTATAACTTCGAAGGAGTACATAGTCATGGAGTTAATAGCTTGAGCTGGGTGTTCTGAACACGTGCCCCCTTTGAGTGTGAAGATGATTATGTTGAGGTGAGATTGGGGCATCACTCATAACGGAGTTGCCTACGTACCCAGTCAAGGGATCAAGCCAGACGTAGTTCAATAAATTTTAGGTACCTAATGGTAGTATCTCTTGAGATTCATGGAGTTCCATGATCGGATTTCGGGTACCCCGGTTCGTACCTTCATGAGCCTGTAAATGCCTGGACGTATCACATGGATGATTTGGTAGGGGCCTTCCCAACTGGTCCCTAGCTTTCCAGCGTTCGGCCCTTTGGTATGGTTAAAAACTTTCCTGAGTACCAGGTCACCTACAACGAATTGCCGGGACCTGACCTTAGAATTGTAATGTCGGGCCATTGCTTGTTGGTAATTTTGAATGCGGAGGAAGGCTCGATCCCGTCGTTCCTGGATGAGGTCGAGGTGATCCGATAGGAGCTGATTGTTAGCTTCGGGATTTGTCGTGCAGAGCTCTCGGCGGAGGCTCCCTGTGACAGTTTCGGCTGGGACGACGGCTTCCATCCCGTAGGCTAGGGAGATGGGGTTTCTTCCGTAGCTCTTCGTGGGGTGGTTCGGCATGCCCAGAGCAGTTCGGGTAACCTTTCGGACCACGAACTTTTCTCGATTCCAAGGCGTTTCTTGAGGTTTGCTAATACTGACTTATTAGCAGCCTCCGCCTGGCCGTTTCCTTTGGGGGTATCGTGGTGTTGACATGGTGAGGCGAATTTTCCACTTGTCGCAGAAGTCTTTAAAGTCGTTAGATATGAACTGTGATCAGTTATCGGTTACGATTTCGTATGGGACACCGTGGCGGCAAATGATGTCTCTCCATACGAGTCGTCCGGTTTCAACTTTAGTTACCTGTTGGAAAGCCTCAGCTTCTATCCATTTCGTGAAGTAATCTGTTAGGACTAGTAGGAAGCGTAGCTTCTGCCTTCCTGTTCCAGATACGACTAGTGGTCCTACGATATCCATGGACCATCTCATGAATGGGTATGGGGCGGATATCGAGGACAATTTCTCTGATGGCTGATGTATAAAAGGTGCGTGCCTCTGGCACTTGTCGCATGAGGACGAGTAGGTCTCCCAATCAGCGATAATGGTAGGCCAGAAATAGCCTTGCGTTTTGATTCGGATAGCTAAAGCTCTGCCACCGGAGTGGTTTCCGCAGGAGCCATCGTGCATTTCTTTCATGAGTTTGATGGCGTCGAGACCGTGGACGCATCTTAGGTAAGGTCCCGATATGCTTCGTTTATAAAGGATAGATTCCATTATGCAGTATCTTGCGCTTATTGCTTTAAGTTTTCGAGCTTCCCATTTATGGGGGGGGGGGGGGGCCTTGCCCTCCGAAATATACTGCATGATTGGAATTCTCCAGTCCTCTCTTCCTATGATTTTGTCGTGAAGGGAGGAGGGAGGTCCCAGCGCGGGATGAGGTTCTCGGGTGTTATTGTGTCCGGAGGTCGTACCCCTGGGGATGTTCCTTCTGTTAGGTTCGTCGGAACCTAGGTCTGGAGGAACATCTCCAGGTGTGTTATTTATTTCCGGGGCTGCGATTGTGTCTCCGGTTGGATTTTCGGGTTCAGGGGAATATCTTGTTCTGCGAGTGTTTACTCTTAGGACAAGTGAGCTTGAAGGCTGGACTATGCCCCGGAGGTGTGCTTTCTGAATTTGCGGGCTTTTGTTTTTGGGAACCAGAATGTTGTTAGGACTTGGGTTGCTGCTGATTCGGAGCAGCTACCTTCTGTTTGCTCTTTCGGTTTGCTATCGATCTCAGCTTTGGTAGCTATGTCGATGCTTGGTTTTTCGATTCCTTCTACGAGTATGATTCGTTTTACTAGGGGATCTGATGTGGATGCCAATGCAGCTAACGCGTCTGCTGAGGAGTTCTTTCCCCGTGGGATTCTCGTTAGCTCGAATTTAATGAACTGTTTAGTGAGGCTTTGTACGACTTCAAGGTATGCCCCCATTCTTTCGTCCCTTGTTTCGTACTCGCCGTGGAACTAGCTGGCTACCAGCTGTGAGTCGCTGTAGGCGTTCAGCTCTCGGATTCCGAGGCTTAGGGCGAGTCTTAGCCCTGCGATTAGTGCTTCGTATTCGGCTTCGTTGTTTGAAGCATTGAAGCCGAGCCTGTAGGATCGCTCGATGGTTTCTCCGGCTGACGAGGTTAGCCTTAGGCCAATTCTGGAGCCTTGTTTTGATGAGGCTCCGTCGACATACAGGCTCCATTCCGGAGCTTCGGCTCTCGGATCTAGCTGTTCAGATGATAGCTCAATGATGAAATCGGCGAGGACCTGCGCTTTTATGGCAGCTCGGGCTCTATATTCGATGTCGTATTCGCTGAGCTCTATGGCCCATTTAGCCAATCGTCCTGACTGGCTGGGGCTATGCAGGAACGTGCGTATTGGCTGTGAGGTCATTTCCACGATCGAGTGTGATTGGAAGTAAGGTCGTAATTTTCTGGCAGCTGTCACGACTGCCAGAGCTAACTTTTCCATGGTAGGATATCTGGTTTTGGCGTCTATTAGGCTTTTTCTCGTGTAATAGACAGGTCTTTGCTCGTTTTGCTCCTCTCGTACCAGTACGCCGCTAACCGCCGCAGTTGACACGACGAGGTATAGGTACAGGGGTTCTCCTGTTACTGGTTTGGATAGGATCGGAGGCTCGGAGAGGTAAGCTTTTAATTGTTTGAAGGCTTCCTCGCATTTCTCGTCCCATAGGAACTTCTTATTATTTTTTAGAAGTTTGTAAAATGGGAGGCATTTATCAGTGGACTTGGATATAAATCAGTTCAAATCGGCGATTCGTTCAGTCAGTCTTTGTACCTCCCTGGTTGTCTTAGGTGACGGCATTTCCAGGAAGGTCGCTATCTGTTTCGGGTTGGCTTCGATACCTCTCTCGGTTACGAGGTAGCCGAGGAATTCGCTCGAGGGCACTCCAAAGGTGCATTTTGCGGGGTTTAGTTTCATATTGTATTTGTTGAGGATATCGAAGGATTCTTTTAGGTGGGAGATGTGGTTTTCCCCAGCTGAGGATTTAACCAGCATATCGTCAATGTACACCTCCATGGTTTTTCTGAGCTGTCCAGCGAACATTTTGTTCACAAGCCTCTGGTAGGTAGCTCCCGCGTTTTTTAGTCCGAATGGCATTACCTTGTAGCAGTAGGTCCCGCGCTCGGTTATAAATGCGGTTTTTTTCTTGATCTTTAGGATTCATCATGATTTGATTATATCCAAAGAAGGCATCCATAAAGGACAGGAGCTGGTGGCCAGCTGTTGCCTCAACGAGGCGATCGATGTGAGGTAACGGGAAGCTGTCTTTAGGGCAGGCCTTGTTTAGGTCGGTGAAGTCTACGCAGATTCTCCACTTCCCGTTTTTCTTTTTCACTACTACGGGGTTAGCTAGCCAATCGGGGTAGTGTACTTCAGGGATGGACCCTGCTTTCGTGAGTCGATTTACTTCGACGTTGACAGCTTGAGCTTTTTTGAGGCCTAGCTTACGGCGTTTTTGTTTGATCGGTTTGAAAGTAGGGTCTACGTTGAGCTTGTGAGTGGTGACGTTTGGGTCTATACCTCTCATGTCGCTGGTAGTCCATGCAAATGTTTTGACGTTGCTTTTCAGGAAGTCGATCAGTTCCTTTTTCGTTTCGAGAGGTAGTTCTGATCCGATGTTCACTTGTTTCTCGGGATCAGAGTCATCGATGCTAACTCGTTCGGTTAGGTTCCTAGGGGGACCTCGAATATTTTGTTGCATCACTCGACCTTCCTGGATCTGGAATTGCTATTGAGGTGATTCCTTGAGGATTCCGAATCCTCCCAAGTAACAGATCCTGGAGATCTTTTGGCTACCTCGTACGGTGGTTATTTCGTCCGGTGTTGGAAATTTCACGCATTGGTGATAGGTGGAGGCTACTGCCTTCATCTTATGGATCCAAGGTCTTCCTAGGATCGCATGAAATGGAGAAGGCCTGTCGATGATTACGAAATTGGTCATTTTCATGATTCCTCCAGCTATGACCGGGAGCTTGATGGTTCCCATGGAGGTAACTGTTTCTCCAGAGAAACCCACAAGGTTAGCTTTCTGACCGATAATTTCGTAGTCATCTATTTCCATCCCTTTCAGGGCATTATAGAAAATAAAATTGACCGAGCTTCCGGTATCAACCATCAGCTTAGGCACCTCGTAACCTGCTATGTTCAGAGTGACGATTAAGGCGTCATCGTGAGGTCTGTCGAGATCTGACGTCTCGCTCTCCCAGAAGTAGATCTTAGTATTGGTTTCGGGATTGGGAGGCTTAGATTGAGCTCTAGAAACAGCCTTCCGCACATGGCTTTTGATTGAATTAACTGAGTCTTGACATATATCGGAGCCTCTGAGGATATAATCCACTCTTGAGCTAGGGCTCGACTGAGGCGGAGGTTTGCTTAGGAGGGTCTCGATTTGCAGACTCTTCCCTTGGGGAAATTTCCCAAGAATCATGTCAACTCTTTTCTTGGGAGCTGGCGGTGGTGAATCTGTTTCCTTCTCGGGTGATCTTTCGCGTTTCGGAGAGGTGTCCCTGGGACCTCTTTTCTGGTAAGGAGGTGGCTTTTTTAGTTCCACATCCTTTAGTTCCCCAGCTACAAATTTAGCTGCCAACTGTCGTTGGAGGTCCCAGCACTCCTCGGTTGAGTGCCCTTTTCGATCGTGATAAGAGCAGTGTTTGTTCTCATCATAACCTTTCGTCCAGGGAGTTTTGCTTGTCGCGGCAACAGGTTTTTCCTGTTGGGCTTCCTCGACAGCATATGAGTGTTCTCCCTGGGTCTGATGGTTCCGAGAGCTCCCTTTTCTAGAGGGTGCTTTTGCTTCCGAGGTTTCAACTTTCGGGTGACTCTGGGATTTCTTGTGGATTTTATCCAATGCGGCTGTTTCTTCCTCCAAGGTAATGTATCTCGATGCTTTGTGAAGGGCATCATCGATAGTCGGAGGAGGGTTAAGTGTTAGCTCGGACCAGAATTTTGATTTATACAAGAGGCCTCTTCTAAGGGCTTCGATGGCTACTTGATCGTTGGGGTTCGAGAGCTTAGTTCTAACTGCTCTGAATTTCTCGATGTAGGTTTGTAGCGAATCCCCCATTCCTTGCCTGATCTTCCTGAGGTCAGCCTCAGAGGCTTGCTTAAGGATATGGGTCGAGTATTGTTTCATGAAGGCGTTAGTGAGCTGGTCGATGTTATCGATTGAGTTTGGCTCAAGGCTCGAAAACCATTCGAGAGCTGTTCCGACCAGGTTCTCAGCAAAGGTTCTGCAATAACCTGCTTCGCATTCTTCTCTTGTGAAATGAGCTTTCACTATAGCTAAGCGGAAGGCTCTCAAATGAGCCTTGGGGTCTGAGGTCCCGTCATATTCGGGAATCCTAATTTTTCGGGTATCTCTTATGTAAGAGCTAGCGA
>CAKOAT010178377.1:0-56254 GCA_932364175.1 Eruca vesicaria subsp. sativa
AGGAACGGCGTGCTGAGAGTGGCTGGAGTTTCGGCTTCGTCGCCATCACAACTTTTGGGGAAAAAGAACAACCGTGTGGGTAGAGATATTTTTTTATCAACTTTTCTTTATATTAAACGAAGCCCAATATTTATAAGCAGATCCAAACTTTAGTTACAAAACTAATACCAAATAGTATCCGAGACAATTATTCTCTTAGATTACTTCTCTGTTTAATCTTTTCTTTTCTTTTTTTCGGGTTTGGATTTTCGTTTTCTCCTTCTTTCTTTTTTTTCCTCTTTGTTTCACTGTTTTCACAACCTAATTAATTCTCTTCATTTTTTGAAAAATATTTTTAAAAAACTCTTGAAAAATATACGGATTAATTGTCATTTGTTAATAACTATTTTAGATCCTTATTTAAGCGAAGCTAATTTTCTTTAACTACTAAAAATACATAAACTTTCAAAATTCAAAAGTTTTATATATCGTTCTAGATTTAAGAATAGCAAGTAAAGCGATAATTATATTTGATAGATTGTCTATATGTATATAATTATGGGTTTCTAAACTTTACCAAAAATCTAACCCATATATTGACGACAATGTTAGTGTTTAAACATTTGTTTAAATTATAAAAATAAAAATTCTTAAAAAGAAACGAATGTCCAAAGACAACGGGAAAGGTGGAAACTTTTTTTACTTAGATCACGCGAAGATTCTTGCAAAGTTCATTCTTTTTCTCAAACCCCATCATTAATAAACTGATAAAAGATCAAATTTGAAGAGAGACACTTCAAAAAAGAAATCAAATATTCACTGGAAAATATACAAAAGGGAAATTAAGAAGATGGAGAGAACGTACAGTCGACAGGTAAAAAAAAATCAAATATTCCACTGTCGAGGTGCAACTGATCAGGTATAGTGGTCATTGACTCATTGGTCACGAATAGGTGTCCTTTCAAAAGAAACAGAGTAAGGTGAAGAGTACCCAAATTCTGCTCCAAATCACTGAAACTCATAAGAAGAAGACGATGCTTTTACATCTGAAAACCTGATCAGTTGCACCTCGATAGTGGAAGAACATGTCGTCCAGCCTTCAAATCAGTGATTATATGATAGATGAGTTAGCCATTATATTAAAAAAAAACATTAGTGCTATTAGGGATTGTGTTCAAGGGATGAAGCTTACCTTTTTTTATAGGTAGATATGCACCATCTGAAAGGTAGATAAAAATCATTGAATGATTAGTGTTTGTTAAATGGCAAAGCAGTAATACTTCCGGTAACATATTGGAGGAGACGGATCTTAGACTAAACGACACGAACCTAGAGCGAAGTATTAATTCCTCAGGAAGTCTCGTCTCACAAAAACTTTCAAAACACCATTTTTGGTTGACATAATCAGAGCTTCCAGTAGAGAATAGTAGAGCTGTGGAGGATAAACCTTAGAAACCAGTGATCGACACTGGTGAATAAGAGAAAGTGAGAAGAGGAGGGGAGCGTTAAATGAGATACCTTTTTGTTGATTTTTTTAGCCCAAATAATGTAAATCAAAGCCCATCCATAAAAATCCAAGCCCACTCGTAAAAGCCATGCTAAAGAAAAAACGTACGAAGGTTTAGACTACATACAAAGGGCCTGTTGAATAAACTTTTCAACAATTGAACCAGGGCGTGGGCATTCAGGGTCCTATTCGGGTTTCGGTTTTGTCCAATCGGATCTCGGTTCTTCGGGTTTATCAAAATCAGCCCCATTCGGATTATTTGAAAGTTCGGTTCGGGATCGGTTCGGGTTCTATCGGGTTCGGGTCGGAGTTAGTAAATCTATAAAGAACCGGTACAACCCGTTATACTTTCAGATTCGGGTCCCAATCGGTTCTTTAGTTTAAAAATACTTGATTTGTACCTACTTTTTAACTAAAACATAAGTCAAATTGGTTCTTCAGATTTAAAATACCTAATGTGTAACTATTTTGTAACCAAAACATAAGTAAAATCGGTTCTTCAGATTTAAAATACCTAATGTGTAACTATTTTGTAACCAAATCATAAGCAAAATTGATTCAAAAATAAGAAAGAAACATCAAACTTGATCATTCAAAATCAACTAAAAGGTAAACATAGTTATTAGTAAAAAGAAAACCAAATAAATGAAAGCGTAAACGAAAATCAAGTTCTTAAAAAATGAGAAACATTATTCAATAATAACAAAACATTAATCTAAAAATTTCAAGTTTCAACTGCCACATTCAACCATCAACTTTCATGTAATATATAATTATTTTTATATGTTTAGTAATATCTTAAAATATTTTGGATATATATTAGGAATTAAGATCATCTTCAGTACACGTTCTTATCAAAAAATTTGAATGTCTCGGGTTCTATTGGGTATCCATTTAATTTCGGGTTCGGTTCGGATAATACCCATAACCCGAAATACCATAAAACAAGATCCGCTCGGTATTTAAATTGGATTCGGATCCGTTCAGATTCATTTTTATCGGATCAGATTTGGTTCGGGTTTTCGGGTTCGGTTTATTTTCCCAGCCCTAATCTTGTTGAATCATTTTTTTGAACCGAACATCATATCTCTGTTGTGAGGCAAGTGCTTCTGATCAACAAATACTTCCATAGATGTCTTGGTGTGTCATATCCATAGGCTTGGGAGAAGGTGAATCAAAGGCTTTTCGCATCCTTTGTGTGACCCATCGATCCATCATCATCTATCCATCACCAAAATAACCAAAATCAGAGTGATCGTTCCTAGGACACATCAAGTGGTATTAGAACATCACTCTGAATTTCGGTATACGTTTATTGGTGTTAATCATTCAAAACTCTTCATATTCAGATCATGGACGACCTGAGGGAGAGAAGACGATCTGGTATGTCATTTGGAATCAAACGAGACCCTGAAGAAAATGCAGCACGCAAAGCACACGAAGATAGGATGCAAGAGTAGAGGAGAAACAAACAAATTGTTTTTTCACCCAAAAAAATAAAGTTTTTATGAAACTTCATAAGCCTTTAGATTATGCATGTTCGGCTTAGTAAATCATAATCAAGCTTTTAATATATTTTTCTTGTCATGGATACTTTACAATTGATACCAAATAGCATTAACCAATAATAATTTTAACTCAAAGCTAGTTGTCCTGTATTTATGTGATTGAATATATATCAAGAATTTACGTATCAAAAAATCTCTGAAAGAACATATTTAATTTACTTTTTTTGTGGATCTTCTTTTCTAAATTCTTTAACGTTTCTTCCGATTTCCTAAACCAAGAAAAAACATAGTTAACTAATTCTGGTTTCTTATCAAGATTCAGTTTTTCTTGGATTAAAAAAATTATCATTCTCAAACTTATAATTTTGGTTTAATTAATATTAGATCTCGATCCGCAAAACCGTGTATATATTTTAAAACTAAAATATTATAAATTATATAATAAAATTAATAAATAAATAAATATAATTTTATGTCGTATACTATCTAATTTTATAATAATGTTTATGTTATAATAAGTCCTCAAGGCATAAACTTGTTCTCCAAGTTTATCTTTACTTTTTCTCCACGGTATAAACTTGCTCTTCAAGTTTATCCCACGCCAGCTCAACATCTTGCATCCACATGGTCTCTACCATTCTGCATGCCTCCTGGTTCACTCTCCGACACACGCTGCATCAGTAACTACTTCAAAGACTACGTCAAGACATAAACCTCTAGTTTATCCTTCTCCATCTCAGCATCTCTTGCATCACATGGTAACCCACCACTATGCATGCCTTATGTAGTAACGATTAATGCCTCCAGCATCAGTGACTTCGTCGCCTAGTTAGTTACGGAAGACCATTGACATCTACAAGCTCCACTTGCATCTTCATAGTGAACTGGTGTCTCCTCCATTTTTAACTGGTCAACAAAGTGCTGGGAGTACCTGCCTAAACCCGCAAGAATTTTGGAAGCATGCGCTTCACAGCATCTGACCCCAACATCTGTAGCCTCTCGTATATTTCGGAGAGCTTTACTCAAGTAGCATCATCATCAGAAGAAGAATATTGTAGTTTGTAGAGCTGAAGCTTCCTCCCTGAGCTTAACCAGCTCTTCATTGGCAGAAACAACAGCTTCAAGAGCAGTCTTGTCATCACCGGCCACCTCTTGATCAACAAGAAGAATGTCAATATTCTTGGGAACTGGAAGCTTGCTCTATGCTAAAAGCTTTAAACAGAGTAGACTTCCCTGTTCCATTAGTAACGTCTAAACCATACCTTCTTCCATGAGAGATGATGACAGAGACATTATTCAGAAACTATACATATCATGTTTTATTTTTTTTGAAACAATACATATCATGTTTAAGTCGAGATAATTGGTGATAAAATCTAAGTACCACCACCATTAATGAAATAACGGTTATCAAAGACCTTATGATTATTAACACAGAGTCTAGCCTGTGACTCAAACCCACCCAAGTTACATAATTAGACATAAAGTAGGCATTTCAAATCATTTGGTACGTACGTAGATACGCAAAATGCATTATTAGATGATTATTCACACCACACATACAAGCAAGCAAACTCCAACAACACGCTCCATAAAGCATGACTTGGAGAGACAATTTTCATATAAAGGATACTATTTATTAATGTGTTTACTGTTTAGCTCTCTAAAGCAATGAAGCGGCTGCTTTGTCAAGGTACCACATTTCTTCGACTTGAGCAGTAAGATGAGCAGCAGGTAAGTCGAGATTGTTGTTCTTAAAGATATCAGCGATGGAACGTGCACATTGGTCTGTGTTGTCGTCGCAAACGGCCACAAGATTGTACAAAGACGAGTTGATGACCGGTAAAGTGAATGTAATTCTCTTTGGTGGCGGTTTTGGAGAGTCGGTAATGTAAGTGACCCATTTGTCCGTCACATTGATCTGAGGACGGTTCGGGAAGAGAGACGCCATGTGGCCATCAGGACCCATCCCTTGAAGCTGGAGATCGAACTGAGGATATTGGCCATTTGGACATAGTGGCAGTGTTTTTTCCTTCACCAGTTTCCTCAAGCACTCCTCGTAGAGCGTCGCACAACGTTCCGCGTCACCATCAGCGGCACATTGTTTGTCGATTGCGTAGATGTTATCCTTCGGAATCCCAACCTAAATACACGTTAAATTTAACAAAACAAAAGATTATGAATATTGGATATCAAATAATGAAACCACTTGTTATGTGAGAACTAGTCGAAAATATAATAAATAATAAAACCTTGGAGATAAAACCATCCATGGCGAGTTTGTAGTTGCTGTTTTGATCTTCATGTGAACAGACCCTTTCGTCCACCCAAAAGACGTACCACTTTGACCATTCGACTGAATCTTTGTATGGTGATTCCAACATCTTGCTGCAACGTTTGATTAGTTAACGCATCATTTTTTTTTTTGAACAACAGTTAAAGCATCATATTTATTTATATTTTTTGTTCACAAAAGCATCATATATCACTGAATTTTTCTTTAAGAAATAATATAGAAGGGGAGTGAAATGGAAGATTTATAAACCCGAGCCAAGAGATGAGGCCACAGCCGGAGAGAACAACGGTGAAAATTCCTTTCTCCTTGCAGAATTTGGCCGAGAGATTAGCAGTGTACTTAGCCAATGCTACTGACAATTCATTCTTGGTCGCAAACACCTCCCTCTTCCTCTGCCTAGTTTCTGCCATCATTGCCTATGTGAAGAATGTGTTTGAATGTATTGTACGGGTTGGGTGTTTCTTGATTTTTATGGAGATGGAGTGCTTCTTGGAGCTGCTTTTTTGACGTTTGAGTTAGCAAGGAGGATAACGTGATTCTTTATGGCATTGGATTATTAAAAGTTACCTCTACGCCTCAAAACAGTTTCTGAAATCAATTACTGAATTTTTTTATTTTTTTTTTCAAGACCTCAGTTGGAAATCAACAATGAATAAAAAAAACAATAGATAGCAAAATATTCTATTATCCATTAGACCAGTTCTTTCGCCTTTTTTTTGTCAAAGACCAGTTCTTTCGCCTTTTACTATATTTTGTAAAAAGAAAATGTTTTCCCATTTTGTTTCTTTTTCGGATGCTTAAAGAACACAAAGGAGCACCTGATGAAGTAAATGCAATATCAAATAGATATAAATTGGTGAAAATTATCGAAATCTGAAATTATATGCAGTTTTGTTGGTATTTGTAGTAGGTCAAGTTCATGTGTAGATCCACAAAGATAGGCAAGGAAGTAATGGATCGATATCGCATGACCACATGGAGTGTCTTCGAATTCGGATTGCTTAACAACTAAAAGTTCGCTTATCATTAGACCACCATGGTACATCCTCAAATCTTTATGACTTGAAAGTTAAAACACACGTGGGTTAAAGATCTTTAATTTTTTCTTTTTTGACCCTTAACATTAACATATGAATTATTTTTGGGTTTACCCCATAGGGTGAATCTCTAGGTTCACCATACAAAAGGATTGCATTATTTCCTATTTGATTTTTTTTTTAAAAAAAAAACAAATTTTTGTTAAGTTATATTATGTTTTAAAAACTAAAAATACAAATTAAAGATAATAATAATTAATAGAAACGAAAATATTTTTTTAAAAGAAAATATTTTAACATTAAATCCTAAACTCTAATCCTAAATCCTAAACCTCTGGGTAAATAATAAAATTTTGGATAGCTTTTATAAAAAAAAATTCTTTAAAAAAAATTATTTTAACACTAAAACACTAAACCCTAAACTGTAATCCTAAACCCTAACCTTTAGGTAAATCATAAACACTAAACCCTAAACTCTAATCTTAAACCCTAAATCTTTGGGTAAATCATAAACAATAAAATTTTAAATCACTATAAAATTTATCCAAATGTTTATGATTTATCCATGGGTTTAGAATTTAGGATCAGAGTTTACGGTTTAGTGTTAAAATATTTTCTCCCTCATTTTTTGTTTTAAAGATATGAATGAAAAAATTAAACAAGTAGTAAGTAAGCACATTGTGAAGCAATTGAACAATACTATCGTAGGAAGAGAATGACCGATACCAAAAATGTAAAAAAAAAATGTAAAATTATGAGTTAAAAACACTGACTAAAAAACCAGAGTTAATCATGCTATTAATTGTTAATGTTTACACTCATTTGATATTAAAAACAAAATGATATTCAAATATCTTAAAAAGATAATATGACCTTGATATTCAAAACAAAATGATAATCTGAAAAGACTAACACATATTTTCCTTATTTTCACAGACTATCATGTTTAAAGTTTCTAAATAAGTTTTTATTGATATGATATATAAACTAGTATTCAGTTTATCTTGATACATATGTTTTTACAATATATGATAATTAAGCTTTACATAAATTTCACTATGTTAATAAATTTATTCTATTAAAATGTTAAGTTTAATGAAAACAAAGTATTTATTCATCACATAGAAAATGAACAAAATAAATAAAAATGTGAAAGAATTAGTATATAATGAATGGCCATGTGTCCTCTTGTTCTCTCAACCTCTGCAATTGCATGCATAGTAAGGTTGAATATTTTGTTTGTTAAATTTGATTCGATTTGTTATTTGTTTCGGTTCGATCTAAAATTTTGAATATCTTAAAGTCTTTGAAGCAAAATATATATTAAATTTTAATATCCGTCAGAACATTTAGAACTAGATATCTGATCCGCTCCAACTTTATACAAAAACAATATATATATATAGAGAGAGAGAGAGAGATATTAAAATGTATAATTTTATATACTTACTATTTTAAGATGATATTTTATTAGTTTTATTTATAAAATTGCTTTATTATGAATATCAATAAAAAATACAATTTTTCTTAATTTTTTGATTCTATGGAATATATAGTTTCATTAATTTTTAATCTTTATTATGTAAAAACAAATTTATATTATTATTTTAGATTTATTTACATTAAACAAAGTATAAAAATATCTGTAAAATATGAATCAAATCACAAATTCTGAAAAATATGGTATTATTTGATCTATGTCCACTTTTAATGTAGAGAACACGTAGCCATGCAGCGCATTAAACTGCAGATAGTAACTGGAACACGTGTAAATGTAAATACTACATTTGCAGAGAACACATGGCTTCATTACATTTACTGTAATCCTACTCTCTTTTCTTCTGTGCACAAGTGTAAATCCTACTCAAAAATAGAGTTCTTATTAAATAAAATGAATTAACGATATCACTTTTTCTTTATGGACATGATAGCATGTCTCAGTCGAGATAATTAGTGAAAAAATTACATTGCCATCATCATTCATGAAAAAACCCAAAGAAATTATTATTATTATAACAGAGGGATCATAGTCTATGACTCAAACCCAAGATACATAACTAGAAATAAACAACAAATCGGCGTTTCAATACATTTGGTACGTATAATAAAGAGTGATTTAGTGTATTACCCTTATTTGCAGCTCAAATTAACAAACTACTATTGATTGGACATAAAGGACACTGACACAACCATTTGGCAAAGAAATGCCGAGAATACCCTTTCTCTTTCCTCTCATTAACATGAAGCGTAAAAACATTTGTTAACATATAACACTTCTGTTAACGTCTACAATATTTGTTAACAGCCAACACATTTATTACCGCGAAGCGTAAAGATAAGTGTTAACAGTTAACACTTTTGTTAACGTCTACAATATTTGTTAACAGCGAACATATTTATNCCAACACATTTATTACCGCGAAGCGTAAAGATAAGTGTTAACAGTTAACACTTTTGTTAACGTCTACAATATTTGTTAACAGCGAACATATTTATTAACGCGAAGCGTAAAAATAAGTGTTAACAGTTAACATTTCTGTTAACGTCTACAATATTTGTTAACCGCTAACACGACGTCGAATCTAAAACCCAGAAAATTGGTATCATCAAAAAATGCATCACTGAATTTTGTATTTCCAAATCACATTGAGTAAATTTAAAATTTACAATTATTATTTAAGAATCAAAGTGAACTCAAAAATATTTAACATATTTATTTTGTATGTAATTCATTTTGAAAATGATAAGAGGAGAGAAGAGTAGTGATAACGAAAATGAAAAAAAAAAAAGTTAAACACCCACATGTAAATGCAGGAAGGAAAGAGAGAGAGAAAGGGCAATTTGGTCAGACAAAATAAATATGTCCCATCATGGATAAGTGACTAATATACACCCCCATTTAGGGTGTATCGGCCAATTAACTCTATAATAAATACGCAAAATGCATTATTAACCGGTTATTTAACACACATGCAAGCAAACTCCACCAACAAGGTACACAAAGCATGACTTGGAGAGATTGTCAATTGTTTTTTTTTTTTTGTAAAGGACACACCATTTTAATGTGTTTGGCTCTCTAAAGCAATGATGCAGCTGCTTTATCAAGGTACCACATTTTATTTTACTCCCTCTGTTTTATAATACTTGTCATTTTAGACGTAATTTTTTTGTCACAAATTAAGTATCGTTTTAGAGTTTCAAGACAAAATTTATTAATTTTATATAATATTTTATTTTTCTATTGGTTAAAAATGGTTAAATATATAGGTAATTTTGTTTTTATCTAGAATTTATTAATTTTATATAATATTTTATTTTTCTATTGGTTAAAAATGGTTAAATATATAGGTAATTTTGTTTTTATCTAGAAAATATGTAAAATTAAATTTTTCTTTAATCTGTGTGCAAAAACCTAGAACAACAACTAAAATAAAATGGAAGGAGTATTAAAATGTTAAATTTAACGAAAACAAAGTATTTATTCATCACATAGAAAATGAACAAAATAAATAAAAATGTGAAAGAATTAGTATAGAATGAATGACCATGTGTCCTCTTGTTCTCACAACCTTTGCATGCATAGCAAGGTTAGATATTTTATTTATTAAATTCATGTGTTCTCTTGTTCTCACAATCTTTGCATGCATAGTGAAGTTAAATATTTTATTTATTAAATTTGATTTGATGTGTTATTTGTTTCGATTCGATCTAAAAATTTGGATATCTATAAATCATCGAAATAAAATAAATATTAAATTTTAATATCCATCACAACTTTTAGAACTGAATATCCAATCTGCTCTGACTTTATACAAATAAATATATATATATAGAGAGAAAGAAAGAGTTTTAAATGTATGATTTTATATAATTACTATTTTAAGATGATATATTATTAGCTTTATTCATAAAATTACTTATAAAGTATAAATTAAGAAATGAATATCAATCTTTATAAAAAAATAAAATTTTCTTAATTCTTTTTTAAAATGATTAATTTTTTGATGTTATGTAATATATAATTTCACTAATTTTTAATTTTATTGTGTAAAAGATAGTTTAAAAAAAAAATTTATATTATCATTTTAGATTTATTTACGTTAAACAAAGTGTAAAAAATATCTGTAAAATATGAATCAAATCACAAATTCTGAAAATATGGTATTATTTGATCTATGTCCACTTTTAATGTAGAGAACACGTAGCCATACAGCGCATTAAACTGCAGATAGTAACTGGAACACGTACCACATTTGCAGAGAACACATGATCATTACATTTAGTGTAAATCCTACTCTCTTTTTTTCTGTGCACAAGTGTAAATCCTACTCAAAAGTAGAGTTCGTACTAAATAAAATGAATTAACGATATCATTCTTTTTCTTTTGGGACAACATGATATCTTGTCTAAGTCGAGATAATTAGTGAAAAAAATTAAATTACCATCATCATTCATGAAAAAGAAAATTCGAAAGAAGTTATTATTATTATCATAAAAACAGGGGTCATAGCCTGTGACTCAAACACAAGATACATAACTAGACATAAACAACAAATCGGCGTTTCAATACATTTGGTACGTATAATCAATACGCAAAATGCATTATTAACCGGTTATTTAGCACACATGCAAGCAAACTCCACCACCAAGGTCCACAAAGCATGACTTGGAGAGATTATTATTGTTTTATTTTATAAAGGACACCCCATTTTGATGTCTTTGGCTCTCTAAAGCAATGATGCAACTTCTTTGTCAAGGTACCACATAGTTTCGACACGAGCAGTAAGATGAGCAGAAGGTAAGGCGAGGTTGTTGTGCTTAAAGATCTCAGCGATGGAGCGTTGACATTGCTCTGTGTGGTCATCGCAAACTGCCATAAGATTGTACAAAGCCGAGTTGATGACCGGTAAAGTGAATGTGATTCTCTTTGGTGGCAGTTTTGGAGAGTCGGTAATGTGAGTGACCCATTTGTCCTTGACATTGATCTGTGGATGTCCCGGGAAGAGAGACGCCATGTGGCCATCAGGACCCATCCCTAGAAGCTGCAGATCGAACTGAGGATACTTGCCACTTGGACATAGTGGGAGTATCTTTTCCTTCACCAGGTTCCTCAAGCACTCCTCGTAGAGCGCCGCGCAGTGCTCCGCGTCACCATCAGCGGCATAGTGTTTGTCGATTGCATGGATGTTCTCATTAGGAATCCCAACCTAAACACACCCAAATAATAAAATTGTTATAGTATACATGCATGACGAAATAATACATATCATATATATATACAACTTGTTATATGATAAGTGATAACTAATCGGAAAAAATAATAAAACCTTGGATAGAAAACCATCCATGGCGAGTTTGTAGTTGCTGTCTGGATCTTCATAAGAACAAACCCTCTCGTCGACCCAAAAGACGTGCCACTTTGACCATTCGATTGAATCTTTGTAAGGAGCTTCCAACAACTTGCTGCAACATTTGATAAATGAAAGCATCATATTTTTATTTCTATTAAGAAAAGAATTAGGTGAGTGAAATGGGGAAGAGTTGTAGACCAGAGCCAGTCGATGAGGCCACCACCGGAGAGGACAACAGTGAAAATACCCTTCTCCTTGCAGAACTTCTCCGAGAGATGGGCAGTGTACTTAGCCATTGCTACCGACAATTCATCCTTGCTCGGAAACACATGCCATTTCCTCTGCGTGGTTTCTGCCATCGTTGCCTATGTGAAGAATGTGTTTGTATATGTTGTTAAGGGCTGGGATTTCTTGCTTTTTATAGAGATCCTAGTGGTTACAGAAGCTGCTTGTGACTATTGAGTTAGGTGGAAAACGTGACTCATTCTCACTTTTTGTTTTGTTTTCTTTTAATTACTTCTTTTAAATACTGAATTATGTTTGTGTTTCAAGATCTCCTGAACGTTGGAAATTAAGATTACAAGTTGTTACAATTTTCTAATCAAAGAAATAATACGTAGCAAAAATTGTCCATATCTTTTACAGAGTACATGTGTGCACAAGTAATTTTAAAATACTCTCATTTGTTAACAAGTAATTTAAAATAATATCATTTCATGTGTGATGTAACACTCACTATTTTTTGTAGGGTGCATTTTCCATCATGTCTATAAGAAAAGATTTAGTTTTGTCCTCCTCCAAATTCTCTAACGTTCAAGTCCCCGATGGTTAAGTGGTTGCTAAGTTATGGACCTGGTCGAGAAGGGATTCGAGGCTAATCTAAGATAAATGAGGATTAGACTTCTACCGGTGACAAACAGGAAAGAGCTAATAGTAATTGTCACGTTTTAGCTTCTTCGTCCTCTTTAATTTCATGTCCTGCCATTTCATAAATGATAAATGCCATTTTTTTGTGTTGTCTCTTTTCTCTCTCTCGCATGTAATTTACTCTGATTTATTATATCTGCCAACAAAAGTGGTTGCAACATAAATTTACTTTCCAAAATTGAACCGTACTTTCTGAAAATGTGACTAGGATTTTACCGAGTAAATAGAATGATTCAGAGTTCTAACCACCAACTTCAATGTTCTCTACCATACTTTCTTCATGTGAAACATGTTTTCTACCGAACTCAGGGTTGTTGTTTACACTCAGTTTAACATCTTAGGGGGTGAAAAGTACACGTGAGATATGTGTTGCGAGGCGGCCCTTGGGCCAAGCCAAAAAAGCAGTTGCTTCCGGTCGTTTAATTTTAAATGTATATTCGGCCACAATTTTCCAAAACCTTGTGTTAGTCTAGTGGTAAAATGTAAATGTCACAGATTCTTATACCATAACCCGGGTTCGATTATCTGCAAGAGCGGCCATTTTTTTAATTTTTTTTCTAGTCATAGATTTTACAGGACCGGCTCCTACATCATGTAATAATGGTTCAAACTTCAATCAACTGCGTAGCAACGGTTTAGTAATAATTCTAGTTGGTTGCTATGTACGTTTTGTGAGGTCAAAGAAATTCACTTAACTGCTTCTCTATTGATTTCTAACATTTCGGAATGCACCTGAGAAGTATAATCGATTATGCAAACTGATCCACAAAAAAAACACCTCTCCAAGTTCCTCCTATAATATAAAAATATGTTTTTCTCTTTTTTTGGTGTGGTTCCTCTAAAAACCAGAATGCTCAAAGAATCATTTACAAAGAAAGCACCTAGCTTCCACTTCCAGTATATGTTGCGTCTTTTGAACCCAAGGTCGATGACCGCTACGTCCTTTGGGGTGCTTCTCAAGAATTGATTCACACGTTAGAAGACTCTAGTCATGACATCTGTGTCACCTAGGTCTTGAGCTCGAGCTTCGTACGGTCACACCATGCAAGAACTTAGCATAGCCCAAGAAACTCAGCTTTCCATCCGAACTCCGGATCCAATCCTTGAGCAGAGGATATGCATTTGGTGCCAGGCTCATCTCCTGCTTTAAGTCACGTCCCAATAATTATATATGTTTTAAATCTTACTGAAGAGATGGTGCTTAAGCAAAACTCATACAAGGTTGAATTTAAGACCATACCCCGGCGAGTTCTTGGATGGATATGATTCTATTCCCTTCCTGCTCGAAGTGCTCAAACGCTGAAGTTGCAATCTGTTCCCATTCTTCAAGAGCTTCCAGTTGGTAAACGCTGACCCCAGCCGCACAGAACTCTTCAAAGTCCAGTTTCTTTTGTGCCAATGGTTGCATCTTCACAGAAAAACAAAAAAAAAGATGAAAAAATTGCGGAATTCAAAATGCACAATGGTGGGTTCAATAGAGTATGAGAATCAGCAAAGAAACATCAACATCAATATTGGGAGAAAACTGGCGGTAATGATCACGAAGAAATGTTAAAGAAAGGCTCTAATTTCTGAAATCTTAAGATACCATTTACTCATGCTATCCGCAATATTTACAATTATTTCTACTATTAACCACCATGAAAGCCATATCTTTCATCTATAGCTGGTCCATCCCTAAACTCATATATTCAAAGATAAAATATGTATAGCAGAGATGTGTTACCGTGTTTAAAATGTCAGGAAGCCTTGACTCCATCATTGCATCAGTAGCATATCTTGTTAAAGCCTGCAGTTACACTCAAAAGGGTTTATATTCTGATACGTATTAATTTATTTTTTCTAAATCAGGATACCAAGTTCTTGCATTAGTAATTTAGTAACTAGTAATTATATTTCTTCATTTCCTTGGATTCATCATAGCATTAGTAACATATCTTGACCACATTTGTCGTAGATTTTAAAAGCATATAGAGATGCAGCTTGGTTTTAAGACTAATCCAACGGATAGAGATTGAAAAACCAAAGACCGAGTTTTAATGCTAAATTAAGAAAGCCACACTGACCGTAGTGAAGCAGTTAAGAGATAGGCCACCATCTTTAGGGTCCAGGAGCATGAACTGTGCCTTAAGGAACACAAGCTCATCATCGGGTATAGCTTTGGAGAGAGCCTATTGAATTTAACAAGTGAAAATAAGAAGAAGATCAAAATAAGAAATCGCCAGCCATAAGTAAAGATGATCTCAAATGAGAAAAAGCATGTGTATCACTATGCTGTTTGTAGCATGAGTAGGTAGAAATTACCTTAAGTGCTGATCGTCTGAAAGGTGAGGCACGAATATAGGACTTGACCAACTTGTAGATCGAGAAATCAAGAAGCAATCCAGGGTTTTCATCACGTAACCACGGATGAGCTACAAACACAGAATCATATAACATTACCACTAGTGGAAAGCAAAGAACCCTAGCTAACTTGTATCCCATAATGTACTTGTATCCCATAATGTACTTGTTTCCATTTCAAGATCAATGTCTATTCTTGAACTAACCTAGGGCTTGAGCAGCTGTCATTCGTTTCCTATGGTCCTTATTCAGAAGCCTTTTCACAAAGTCTCTAGCAGTAGGAGATATTGAAGGCCACGGCATATCCTCAAAATTAGGGTTTGCTCTAAGCACACAGCGGAAAATCGCAGATTCAGTTCTTCCGTAGAAAGGTCTGCTTCCACAGAGTAATATGTAACTTATGACACCAATGCTCCACATATCTGCTTCAGTACTGTAAGACCTATGCAGAACTTCAGGTGCAACATAGTATGCACTTCCCACAACATCATTGAGACGCTGATCTGCAATATAATATACACCAACCAGAGTTACTATAAGCAGAATCATGTAACAAGACGGAGGAACAAAGAAATACATTATTACCGTATCTAATGAAATCAGACAAGCCAAAATCTATGACCTTGAGGATTGCATCCTCGTTTCTGCTGGTAAAGAGAAAATTCTGGAAACAGACACAAATATATACATTCTGTTTAAGCAACCATAAATAGCAAAGAGGTGGCATTAACTGATATAGGCAGAGTCTGTACCTCCGGCTTTAGATCACGGTGCACAACACCTTGGAGGTGAAAAAATGCAGTTGCAGATAAAATCTGTACAAGAATACGTTTAGCATCGACTTCAGGATATCGACCACCTCTGCAGTAAGGGAAATAATACAAGTTTTTGAATCCATAGTCAATGCAGTAAAGGCTGAAACATATAAAAGAAAGACTAAGAAAGGTGTGTACTCTGAGATTTTTTACCTAGCTAAAATCCTATCCAATAGCTCTCCACCTTCACACAACCTGAAAAAAGATTGAATATATGAGAAAGTGACAAACTTATCTTCCAAATCATTACACACTAAAAGTTTAGAACAAACAACTTACTCCATAACAACAAAGACATTATCATCGTCCTCGTATACATCGTAGAACTTAACCATATGCCTATGTCCAGATAAAGCTTTCAACAGTTTCACTTCTCTCCGAACATCTTCAATGGACAGAGCCGATGTCATCTACACGACAGAAAAACCAAACCAATCATCTCAATGCTACATTCCATCAACTATCGGGAATCTTTTATTAAAAAAACATTCTTTCAAAGATCTTGACCAGTGTTCTAAAATCGGTCAGTTCGCCTAGAAATTTGCCATTTGGCAAATCAGACCTAAACAAAACTATATTTTTTTTTGAATCGATCTAGACACCCGCCTAATCAATAATTTCATACACATTAACTAGTGCACAAATCGGTATAGACACCCGCCTAATCAATAATTTCATACACATTAACTAGTGCGCAAATCGGTATAGACACCCGTCTAATCAATAATTTCATACACATTAACTATTGCCTAGCAAATTTTTGAACACTGATTCAGTAATGAACAGTGATAACAACAAGAGTCTCTAGTACACACCTTAGCTTTAGCAATGATCTTAACGGCCACAGTTTGACCTTTCATCTTCCCTTTCTTAGCCTTAGCACAACAAGTATGACCAAAATGCCCTCGCCCCACCTCCTTCCCCAGCTCGTACTTCCCTTCAAAGTTCTTCCCGAACCCAAAGTTCTTATCCAACCTCTCTCCGCCGCTGCTTTCTCCTCCTCCCTCCGCCTCCTCGCCGTCCTCCGGGATCGGCTCGTCCCTCGGCCGCGGCGGGGCGCCTCTCCGCCGTCTCAGAGCCGCCATGATCGGTTTGGCGGGGGAAGGCGGCGGAAACGGCCATTTGAACTTCCGTCCCGGAGTTCTCGCCGGCGACGGAGCTACTCCGGCCGGTAACGGGCTTTGAAACGGGCTGACGGAGTAGGAGTTGACTTCCGGAGGTCCGGAGGGGAGAGGAGACGGAGCACGGCGGTGGTTTTGCGGCGGTTGGTTCGATACTTCGGGGATCTCGTTGTCCTCGACGGCGGAGATGTTCCGGCTGTAACAGTGACCCATGGCCGTTGGATGTGGAGGTTCAAGTTGACTGATCGGTTAGAGTCAACGTATCGGACGGTGAGGAGCCGAAGTTGAACAGTTTGTTTATTTTATTTAATTTTAATAAAATAAATGAAGGAAGAGGGATGTGAAGAAAGGTTTGAAAGAAGGGAAAGGAGTAAGGAGTTTCTTGTGGTTTGATAAAAACGACACAAAGTTGAAAACAATGACCACTCCAACTACCTACAGTGCCTAGTGTCTTTAATCTTTCTTTTAATTTTCTCTATTTTTTTTCATTTAATATCTTCCTTATGGGTCATGCATAACATTGTTACATCTTTTTTTTCCGAGAGATTAACAACTCAGGTCACTTTATGACTTTAGGTAACACAATAAGTCACTTTGTGCTCATAGAACACTTTCTCTAACTTGCCTCATTCGTTTCTAACCAAAACATAACTAGTATAAACTAGTAGGACCCATTTCTCTCTCTCTCTCTTTTGTTTTCTTGTTTTTCTTTTCTTCCAATATTTTGTTCTGTATTTTTTTCAAACGTTTGCAAATCTACAAACCACTAGTCATGCAATTCCTCAAGAAATTTCTTAGAAGAGCTAGATTCTTAAAATCAATTAGTATCATGTGGTGAATCAGAGTTTATTTTCAGGAAATAATTGCATCATTTGTTCTTCTTATCAATCCATGGTTCTTAATTTTTTTCTGAAACCAAGGAAAATTGGTTAAATAAGAAAATCTTAATTATTTGATGGTTTTTGTTTCAAAAACGAAAGTTTAGTATAAGTTTTGTCGTTTAGATGATAAATTTCATAGAGTATTGGTGAAATCAGATGAAAGTTTAACAAAAACAATGGTGGCTGCACACAAAAAAAAATTAGGTTAAGGAAGAAGATGAAAATGAAAAGACTATTTTGCCCTTGTGCAATATGTGTATGTACATATGTAGAATTGTACATATGTACAAATAATATATTATGTGTGACACGTGAGAACCGAAAAGAGTTATGGTGGATCAAATATCACATGTGTACAATACATTTTTTATTTATTTTTTTGTCATTGGTACATTAATACATTCAAATTGAGGATTTTGATGTTTTGGAAAGTTTTGGTAAGGTATAAAATAAAACGTGTATACATGTGACATGGATTGTGTATATGTGTACAATCATGTATATGTACATGTGTACAATCATGTATATGTACAATTAGGAATGTGTACACATGAGATGTGTACACAATATTAGATGGAGGTTTTGGCATGTATATGTCATTTGGTGACAAGTTAGTATATCTCATATTCCCATAAACGTTCATTTAAAAAAATAACCTTTGAAAATAGAGATACACATCCATCTTCATATGATAAATTAAGATATGTACTTCTTCTAGAAATATTCACATATACGCATATTCCACAATAGTAAAATAAGGAACACATATGTATATATGTACACATATACATATATGTACATGTACACATATTTTCACCTAGAAATAATGATGTGAATAAAGATGTAAACTTTTTGTGTCTTTGTATGTTAATGTTTTGGGGGTTTAAGGATTGGGACTTCCAGCGGCGGGATTAGGGTTTTATTAGTTTTCGATGTACACATGTTTAAATGGCTAGGTTCGGACAATGTACATTTTTTTCACATATTTCATTCGTTTCCGATGTACACGGTGTTTGAAAATAAGATAAGAAAGTCAAAACAAAACTAGTTTCCCATTAGACCGGGACATACTACTAGCATAATGGAAGTTAATGGTGGCTCCAAAAGAAAGTTGCAGAAAAAGATGGAAGCGCTAAAATGAAGATGATGAATTTATTACAAAATTGCCATTCACTAAAAAAATATAAAAAATGTACAAATGTTTGAGAAAGGGATATATATGTACACATGTACATTTATTTACATGTACACATATTTTCACATGTACAGATTCAAGGAGATTAACTTGTTTGCGACAAGCAGCGTTCACACCAATGAGGTTAATATGATTATGCAATTTCCATGTAGATTGCGTAATAATATCCACAAGTATGGTTTCATATTTAGACAATTACAAATTCTTATACTAACAATGATTTGGTC
Source organism: Eruca vesicaria subsp. sativa (assembly GCA_932364175.1). NCBI lineage: Eukaryota > Viridiplantae > Streptophyta > Magnoliopsida > Brassicales > Brassicaceae > Eruca > Eruca vesicaria. The sequence goes on from CAKOAT010178377.1 coordinate 19,188, forward strand.
TTTTTGTTTTTTTTGTTTGTTTAGGTGTACAAAAATAAGGGCGATGTGTACAACACAAGTGGATTTTGATGTTGCTCGGCGATGGCTAAATTAAATGTACACATGTACAACCTAAATGTAAACGTGAACATATATATTTCGTCGTCCACATGTTCAAAAGTTCATATTTAATGAGGGCAAAGTTGTAATTTCATCATCTTCTCCTCCCTGTAACCTACCTGCAATTTATCAAATTCAAAGACGGCCGCCTCCACCCTTTCTCAGTTTTTTCAATAGTTTCTATCACTTTTCTGTCATTTTTGATAAAAATTTACAGATCTAATTAGTTTCTAATTGTTTTTAGGTTTAGTTGCATCAACAAAGTTGAATGGATGCCCCCCAAACTCGCACCTCCGCCTTAAAGCTCCGATTTTGCTCCATCTCATTATGCTCCAATTAACATGAGATTTCTTGGTGAAACCTATTTAGGATGGACAAAAAAGAAATCCACGGCAGATGATGGATATGGCGGTGGTGGCCCGAGCAGGTGATGGTGGTGCTGTGATAGGTGGTGGAGGTTGGTTTGGGTCTGTTAGGGTTTCGATGGCGGATTTAGAAGTTAGCACGATAACTAAAAGTAACTTGATAATCTCCAGATCTATCTTTGAAATAGCACCTTACGTTTCTAGGATGGAAATTAAAACCAAATGGTTCAGCAAAAGAAAGAAAAAAAGACAAGAGAAAGCAAAAATAAAAAATATGAGAAAGACAAAACTTTATTTTAAAGCGTTGCTGGTATTCTTTTCAATTTCTAAGAAGCTGAACTATGTGGTGATTGTAGATAATAGAAGCAAAGAGATGAAGATGAGAGTGAGAGAGAGAGGAGCACGTTTGAAAGATGTGGTAACTATAGTTTTCTTTTGGCTAATAAACTTAAAAAAAAGAAAGATAATATTTAGTTAGCAAATTTAGTTAGTGTGCAGGTACAAAGTGAATTGGTTAGAGAAAAGTACACTAGTAGCAAGAAGTGTCCTATGGTGTAATAAGAAAGTAGAAAAGTGACTCTAAATGTAATTTTCTCTTTTTTTCAGTCTTTTTGTTCTTACATGTTTTCAACTATCATAACTACTATTATATTATGTATTATCTAACTCTATAATACTTATTTTTGTGATATTATTACAATATATACCGTAACATTAAACCAGTTTGATAATTGTATGTTCTATTCATATATATTAGTGTTGAAATATTAATATTTTCAGCATATATAAATTAATTGAATTTCTATTAATATTTTATGATAATTAAAATTAAGTAATTTTTGGAAATAAATTTTTGTATTCAAATAAGAGGATAAATATATTATAATTAAACTATGTAAAAATAGATAAATTCTATAGGAAATAGTCCAAATTAAAAATTTACAAATAAAATAAATCATGACTTATATTTTAATAGTATAGCTAGCTAGTCAATTTAGAATGACTACTCTACTAAAATCACTTGTATATTTTATAAATTTAAATATATATAATTTTCAAATACTTAAGGAATAATGTGTTTCTTATTTTGAGTTTAAATGCATTGTTTCTATTATGTAAAGTTAAGCTATGTTAGACAGTTGATTTGAAATATTTAGATACTTTTATTTCCTTATCAAATGATTTGAAAGATCTATATAAACAGTATGGAATCTACCTATTTTGGTATTTACAATATTTTAGTGAAAATATTCATTTAACTAATTGTACTGATAATTAATCAATGATCGTTCTGAGTCTCTGACATTAATTCAAAAGTTAGTACTAATTTAATTATTTTGTACAAAAGTACGGAATCTACATATTTTTTAGTATTTACAATATTTTAGTGAAAATATTCATTTGAATAATTGTACTGATAGTTAATTAATGATCGTTCAGGCATTAATAGAAAAGTTAGTACCAATTCAACTATTTTTTACAATGACACAATTCTATAAACGTGAGCGAGTAGGCCTGAGCGTTATAGGGTTCGAAACAGATTTTTTGGATTTCGGTTTATTGTGTAACACTCTCACGTCTTATACTAGTAAATTTATAAGTGAATCATGATTAGATATAACACATCAATTTCGATTGGTTTTGTATCATTTCCTAAACCCCATAAAATATCTATATATCCGAAGTAAAATTTAAAAATAAAATATAAAAAATATCCGAAGTAAAATGTCAAATTTAATTTTGAATCGTTTCAGATATATCTGAAGTAAAATCTAAAATTTAAAAACAAAACATCCGAAATAAAATCTAAAATTTAACTTCGGATCAGTACGGATATATCCAAAATAAAATCTAAAATTTAAAAATGAAACATAAGAAATCTATAGTTATTTATATAGAATTGGGTATTTAAGATACTTATTTAATTTGTAGCTGGGGCACTTATATACATTTTATAGTATTTGTTATAGAAAATTAAAAAATCAGTCGGGGTCACATGCCCCTGTACCGTATACTCTCCGTCTACCACTAGAAATATCCGAAATAAAATCTAAAATATAAAAACAAAACATAAAAAAATATATTTATATAGAATTGGTATTTAAAATACTTATATAAAGTTTAAATATTTATTGTTAGATTCTCAAACTAAATAGAAAATTGAATATTTGAAGTACATATTTATGTTTCTTGACATTTTTCAAAATTTTCACTTTTGATTTTTAGATTATTTATTCGGATTCATTTAATATCACTTCGGGTTTAGATATGTTTCGTAACGCCCTACAAAACTCATTCTTCGGATATCTTTTTTACGTGAGTATCACCATGTGTTGCTTCGGTACTACTGATATTTGTTAGTTTAAACTAATGATAATGATAGTTGTTAACAAAAAAAACTATTGATAGTTGAATCATGGTGAATTTCGTACTTATTGGCTTAGCATCTTCAATATAAACCGGTTTAAACCGTCTTGATACACATTGGTAAGCAAGTTTACGTTTCAACATCTCACGGTCAGGTCCAGACTCCGGAGCAGTGATGTTGATGATGCATGTATGATATGATAATAATATAATAGTAGCAAATTGTAGCCGGTCAAATTACGAAAAAGTAACGATGAAGTCATGCAGGCAAGACGTTATGGTCGTCTGTTCAATTGGTTAACCTTTAAACAAGGTGGCTACCTTATATAACAATACTCGTCTCTTAACCGTACGCATTCCGGTTTGATCTTTTACTTGGGTATGGCTCAATAATTTAGTTGTCAATGAACTTGCCTGTGCAGCAAGTAATATTTTCACGTGGCGTATGCTCCTCTGAGGGCGTAACTTGTCTTATACGTTTCCCAACTATCTTGACCGGTGAGCCGACAACGGTCTGATAAGTTGACATTTGTTGTTCCAAGTTTCCACTTGAGCTTTTCAACGTTGTTTTCTTTTTAGCTTTTCAACGTTTGAATACGTTATTTTCTACATAACAGGTTAATGTCTCAATCTGAAACATAAGATCTATGCTTTTAGGAGTATAATTTCATACTTTATAATTACAAACAAAAGCTTAATTAAAGTCAACTAAAACTTTCATATGTAGTGTGCCTAATTTTAGTTTTGGTTTCATACTTGGTGGGTAGTTTTGCTAAGGGTGGTTCAGTCAAATCAGTTTAATTCAGTCAACTCAATCTAAAAGATCTATATTTTAATTTGATTAAATGATTTTTTATGGTCTTATACGAAATCATCTTTAAAACACCAATTTAAAGAATCTAACAAGTAAAATGCATCATAATTGTGGAAAAGAGTGACTGAAATCTTCGAAAAATCATCTCAAATGTTTTTCATCTATATTTTACTTCAAAATAGAATAACTCTATTATAGAAATGGATTTACTCAAATAGTATAATTTTATAATAGAATAAATGCAGAGAATATTATAGAGTTACACTGTTTTTAAAGTAAAAAGATAACATTCCTCTATATTTTACTCTGTAGCAAAGTAATTCTATTATAAAGACATACAACTGGAGTAATTTTATTTCTATAGTAAATTTACTTTTTTATAATAAAATATCGAAGAATAAAATAGAGTTGTATTGGAAATGGTATCACAACACCAATCAACACATTTGATTTTAACAATCAAAAAGATAGGATTTCCTAATTTATAAAAGGATGATATATACTTTAATTTGATTTAATTTAAATGGTTTTAGAGATCAATAAAGCTACCTATGCAAAGTAGAAAATAATTTATATTGTAAAATATATTGTGATGGAAAACACAGAATCTGTAAATTACTAGACCAAAAGAATCTCACATGTCACCACAATTATGGAAAAGAGTGTCTGAAATTATCAAAGCACCAACCATCACTTTTGATTTTTTAAACAAAAAACTATATAGGGCTTCCCAACTTATAAACTATATTGTAGATTTAGTTATTATAATATCAAAAATATAAGGTCCTTATTTTAGTTGATGGTTTTGTTTGACTAAGTATCTTCGTAAGGGTCGCTTAAGTCTTGATAAACTAACTTAGATATTCTATTTCCGAACAAAGATATAATTATCAATTCAACGGAAAAGTAGAGAAAAATTAACCAAGAAAATAAATATTATTTCACATAACATATAGACTCAACTAAAACCTAAACAATAAACTATCAGTGAAACGAATTGACATGTATCCAACATATATCATTTTAATTGTTCCATAAAGATAACCAAATAGAGGTTTCCAAAAAACAAAAACAATAGAACAAGGAGAAAGTCTAGGTTAAAGTTAATGAGGGATCTAAAGAGACCTGCCAAGTAAAGAAACAAGAGGATGTTTAACGAACAGAAAACAACTAAGTATATCTTAAAATAAGTTGTTCTCTCTTTCTCTTCTTGACATGATCTCTGTGATCGGGCTGTAATTAAACTCTAGTTAAAATCATAGGAGTGTGACCTTACTAGCGTCTTCGACTGGCTTACCCTTCACACATAGAAAAATAGCAAAATATCAGTCTCAATGTGCTTCATACTATGTCTTGTTCAACTTTAAAACACCACATGATTTCAACCTAAACAGAAAATAGTTCAAACACACAAATAGGTAAATATGATTTCTAACAAAATGTGTTCTCATTGGAAATAACCATGCATATATCTCCAAACAGAATCATAAGAAAAAAAAATAACAAAGTGTGTTCTCTGTCATGTATGAATCCTGTTTTTCACATGAAATATCATCAGAACACTAGATGACCAAAGGCAGAATACAAATCAACAATCCTGCATTCACTGAGCAAGGCACAAGAAATATTTCGAAAGGATGTGTTATAATGTGAATCATATTATTAATATCTACAACTAGCATGCAACATTGATTCTGCATCCAACAACTGAATGAGCTCATTGTAAAAAAAAACTATAGTAAAGAACATAGAAAAGTAAAAATGTTGTAATTAACCCACCTTACACGGAGCTCATCCAAGACAACACTGCTGCAATTAAGAGCAGAGGTTGCATTTTCCGCCTGTAGCACAAAAAATTAATCATTGCACATATTATAAAGTTGATCAGAGGTCAAACTTGCCTCATCAGGCCAAATAAAAATTCAGTACATAGTGGTTTATGCACGTTATTGCAGGTAGTCCAAGAATGAGCATGACTTCAAAAGATCCAACACGTATGTAAAATGAATACAAAGATGAAACTTTTATAAAGTGAAGTATCTTAAACTGATTTAAGCGAACTTCAGCGTCAAGTTCATGCAGTTACCAACATTAATATCTGTTGTTTGCAAGTCAAGTAATTAAGAAAAATGGATCAATATATATTCTTTGTAAATGAAATTAGAAATTTTGAAAAAGTCTTCCTCACATGAAGTAGCTTATTAATGCTAAAATATATAATCTAATATCTCCTTAATACATTAACATAAGTTAATTATTTACACAAAAAGTTGTAACTCTTCATACTGTGTCTTTGTATGAAGAGTTGTGCCTTTTACATTGCAATGATTCGATCTCTATATAAAGGTCAATCATTTGTTGTAAACAATATCACAGAATCTCAATAATATCTAAGTAATTTCAGACAAGTTAATTCAGTCGAAACTTTCTGGAATAATTCCATCTTATTCTTTCTCTCGTATTCGTGTGTAACACACATCGATCTTTGTGTAAGACAAGCGGTTGGTAAAAGTTTAACATGGTATCAGAGCTTTACGGTTGAGAGGACAACGAAAAAACACTAGTAAGAGAAACACTTGGCGTGGAGAAAAGGAGGCTAGAGGATTTTTGCATACGGTTTATTGGAAAAACACGAAACCATGCGGAATCAACATCAAGTGATTCCCATATTCGATGGGGAGAAGTACGATTTTTGGAGCATCAAGATGACAACCATTCTCAAGACCAGGAAGTTATGGTCTGTGGTTGAAGAAGGTGTGGGAACTCCACCAGCACAAGTGGATGAAACCCCTGAGACAACAAGGGTAAGATCGCTTTGAGAAGAAGCGATGGTGAACGATATGATGGCTTTGCAAATTTTGCAAACTGCCGTATCGGATAATATCTTCTCTCGGATTGCAGCAGCAACAACATCTAAAGAGGTGTGGGATGCATTGAAGGCAAAGTATGAAGGTTTTCCTCAAGTCCGTTTGATTCAACTTCAAATGTTGCAAAGGGAGTACGAAAATCTAGAGATGTATGAGAATGAAGACATCAAGGTCTTTACAAATAATTTAGTTGCCTTGGCAAATATATTAACTTATCATGGAGAACAAAAGTCAGAAATCCAACTTATACAAAAGATACTCATCTCTCTCCCAGCCAAGTTCGATAGCATAGTCAGTGTACTGGAGAAAACAAGCGTTTTGACTTCAACAAAGATGGCAGAGTTGATCGGAATTTTGAAAACTCATGAAGCAAATCTGGGTGCAAGATAAGAAATCACAAGTGAAGGAGCATTCGATGCTTGTGTTAAACAGAAAAATTCTGGTGTCACATCAGACAATTCAAAGCGCCGTGGAGGAAAGAAGTAGTGTGGTTTCTACAAGAAGAACAATCACAATGAGAGTGGGTGTTTTAGGAAACAGAAGAAGGATGATCCTCAGAAGGATTACCAAAATAATAAAGAGTGTTATAATTTTGGCAAGTTAGGTCACTTTGCAAATCAGTGCTACTCAAAGAAAAAGAAGAAAGCACATTTAAGTCTCAAAGAAGAAGACTTTAATGAAGATCATATGTTGTTCAGTGCGAGTGAAGCAACAACAATGATGGAAGATGTCTGTTAGTAAACAGTGGAGCAAGTAAGCATATGACAAAGGAGCAGAATTACTTCTTAAGGCTTGACAAGAGTATTAAGGTTCCAATATAGATTGGAAATGGAAGCATAGTCATGACAGCCGGTAAAGGAGATATTATTGTCATGACTAATGCATGGTGGCAAGAAGATCATCGGGAATATATTCTTAGTTTCGGGTTTGGCACAAAATTTGTTGAATATTCTACAAATTGTTTTAAGAATGAAATTATCAAGACAAAATAAAAAAATAATCAACCTAAGAGTTGATCTGTAGTGGACAATTAGTAGATCTAGGAATCTGAGAACTGATCGAAGACATATCAGCTCTATCCATAGCCTAGAAAACATGACCACAATCAAAAAACATAATCAGCTGAGATGAATATATTTTAAAAAGTAATACTAGTTGAGATTAAGTTATTTCAACACATACCTTAACTCGTAGAGAGGGAGGAAGGTAGACAGATCCACGCTCCGCCTTGGAAAGAGACATATCAATGACAATCCAGATTGACTGATTTATTCTAATGTCTTATCCAACCAACTGAATGCAACAAGATAATTGGAGAATTGGTTTATAGAACACGATGCACCCATTGTTCGTTTAATCAAATTAGTAAATGGTTTATAAAGGAAAATTAGTAAAGTATAAGGTTTATTGTACAATTAAAGAAAATCTAGTTTTAGTTATTACATTGAGTAATTATTTTTTTGTTTCTTGAACCGTCAATTGTATCACACATATTTCTTATTATATAAATTTATCATATTTAGTTTACAGTATACTATTTTTTATATGAAGATATGTTTATAGTTTGACATTTTAATTTATATTTTACTTGTATATTAATATAGATTGACTTTTTCATGTAGTTTTTACATTTTCATTTATTACTAAAGAATAATGAAAAATATAACTGCCTTATTTTAAGCACTATAATGTTATAAATTTAGTAAATGAACAAAAATTTCAAAATAGCATTATAGCGTTTAAGATTTAGTGCTTAGAATTTTTTACATGTTATTAGTGCTTTAAATCATGAAGAATATAGAAAAAAAAATTGTTATTAATTTTTACGTAGATGATAAAACAAATTTTACTGAACTATAGATCAAAATGAATGGATAAAATGTAGTTAGTATGCTATAAATTATTAATTATAATTTTATTGTTTTATTTAATTAATTATATGAATGCATGATGAGAATTATATAAGTATATTTGACTAGATCCAGTAATACTAGTAAATAAACTAAAATGGGCTAAAAAGGTGTGTACTAAACTAAGTTATTTTTTTGAGTTTGATAATTTTTTTCAGTCAATGAACCTAAGCAAATCTAATTAATACTAGACATGCTTTGTTGAAACTAAATTGAAAACATAAACCTAATAGTTAAGTAAAAATATATATTGCTGCAGAAAAGAAGTTTCTTATTTATAATAAATAGTTATAAAATTGATTTTAGCTAAGAGGTTTTAAATTTGAAAAAGATAATAAATGATGAAAGTTACAACTAATCAAATTCTCAGTGGCATTTTGTATAACTAAATAGTTAGTTTATAGGTTAGTTTAAATCTGTACTTTAGTTTTAATACTATAAATAGATGATAGTATCGTCTAATTTACTATCTCTTCCTCATTAGGTATGGACACATATCGGATATCTGGAGTTTTGAAAGTATTTGTGATTTGCTTCGTATATTACAGATATCTAATTTTTCGATTTGTTTTGCTTCGAAAAATATGGATATTCGAAAAACGGATATCCGGAAACTAAATAGATATTTGGGGATATTTACGAATATCTCATATGTTTTGATTAGTACAAATAATATTAAAAATCGATACAAATTTGTTTTATAAAATATATTTTTGCATGATATATAAGATAAAAATTAAAAAAATTAGTGAATCTACATATTTTGTAAAAATAAATAAATTTAGTTGACAATTATAATAACACAAACCTTAAGAAAAAAAATATAACTGACATAAATATTTTCCCTTCTTTTTATTTAATACTTTTATATTAGTAATAATATGAATAATTTTTTTCAAATCATTTGTTAAAATAAAAATTATATAATTTTATACATTTAAAACTTTTATTTATATATTGACGGATCGAATATCCACTTCCCAAAATTTTATGAATATCCGAGATTTTTGGATCGAATCGAAACGAATACCGGATCAAATCAAATTTAACGGATAAAATGTCTAGTCCAGATCATATTAATTTCCCAGGTCGTAAAAAATCTAAAATAAACCAAAAAAAAAAAGAGTATTTGCACTTCATACACACACTAAACCTCATAATTCACTCTATACCCTATTTCTTCCTTTATCTCTCCTCCCCACACATTATTATTTTCCCCACCAAAAATGGCAAATCCCTAATTTCCTATTTTCTTATGGATTTCTACTCAATTCACTCAAAAGAAAACAACAAAAACAAACCAAACAAATTGATTATACCCTCTCTGAGGTATGAGTTGCCAAAATTGAGAGAATTCGGAGCTGACAAAAAAAAAATAGATTTGAGAGAATTCGGAGGACATTTTGGTCATTGACATGTTCATTGGCCCATCTCCGCCACACACGCATCTACTCAACAACCGCCGTAACAACCACAGTCCTCGCAACGCAACCGTCTCCTCCGCCCTCCCCGATCTCCTTCTCGCAGCGATCTCTCTCCTCCTCCTCTCCTCTTCTCCAAAACCTCCCAACAGATTCTCCTTCCCTCTAACTCCTCGCCGTAGATCCACCGCCATGTCCCGCCGATCTCCTCCTCCGCCTCAGCGATTCGCTAATCCTCAATCACTCTCCGATTGGCTCCAACCGCGTCTACCTCCCGACTCGTTCGCCGCCTGGGGAGTCAAACCTGGAACCAAAAACGTACACAACCTCTGGATCGAGCTCTCCGACGGGGAGACTTCTATAACCGACTCCACACCTCCGTTACGCACCGTCAACGTCGTGACCGTTCGTGTGATGGGAAGAGACGGGAGTATCCTCGTGGAAGGGCGCCAGGAGTTATCAGATGGGAGCGTTCGCGAGAGGAATCGTCCTTTGTCGGAGAAGATGAAGCCTGACGAGAGTCCTGATCAAGCGGTTATTCGCGCGGTTAAAGAAGAGCTTGGATCTATCTTTGATGCGGGAGACGACGTCGTAGAGAGGGTTAAGATTGTTCCGGGGAGTTATAGTAGGAGAGTTGAGGAAAAGAGTTCGTTGTCGTATCCGGGGTTACCTGCGTGTTACGTTTTGCACTCGGTGGATGCGATTGTGGAGGGATTACCGGAGGAAGATTTTTGTACGGATGAGAATGAGTATGAGGAAGCACGAGCTGAGGGGAAAGCTGTGACCGTGAAGCGGCATCATTGGAAATGGGTTAGTCCCGATTCGATTCGAGCTTAGAGTGATTCATCAGTCTCGCATGAATAATGATCAAGAGCAATGTAGAGAGAGATACTTACATATACACGTTTTGATTATATATTCATATGTGAGCAGGCACATATATTCTCTTGTTTGGTTTGTTCTATGTATAACTTGGCTTACTTTTCTCACAAGTTATATAGTCTTTACTGTAGCTGTGTCTTTCTTGTTTTGTGCTCAGACTTTTTGAATGATAATCTTCAGCTTTTACAGTTCTATAAAGGTTGAGTTGTTTTTAAGTGATTTATCAGTCACATGAATGATTTGAACCATGTAGAGAGAGATACATATGCGTACATATAATATACACATTTCTCACAATATATTTATATAACAGTATAAATTGATTCTCTCCAGTATAGTTCATCTTCTTCGCTTGGATTTGTTTGTGTTGTTTATATGATTAACAAAGAAGGATCAGAATCCCGAATGTAAAACGATCCTCAGAATCAAGAACAAGCTCTTGAAACTGCCTCTTGAGAGAAATTACTCTACAACCCAAATTACAATGATCCCAAAGATCGTTTTTCTGCTACAAACAATTAACTATTTATACTCAAAACTCTTTCATCACTCGCTTCATTTGCCACGTCATCACCAGCTTCCTCTGTTCCCAACTCTTCTCTTCTTCCCTCTTGCCCTCCTACCTTCTTTCTCTTACGGAAATACGCTCTCATGGGCTTATCAGTTTGTTCTATGTCGTGACTATTCTCACAAGTTTTTCAATTTTTTTTACACCACTATTCTCTTAAGTTCCGAATCCCATTATAGCTTTATCTTTCTTTTTCGGTTTCATTGTTTTGTGTTCAGACTTTTATAATAGAGTTTTTGTCAATCTTATATAACTCCTCTCTCAAGTTACAGAAACTAATATCCATCATGTGTACATATCTAAAGTAGATACTAACTAAAACTCAACAACAAAGCCTGAAACAGTGTCACCCAACTACGTACGTAGAGAGAGTTAGCACAACAGTTCCTGTATAAACAAAATCTAACTCTATATATAACAAATAACATCATCAATTTGTTTGGATCATTGTGGAGCTTCTTGTGTTGAGGTCTCATTGGACTGGACTTGACGAACGAATTGCCCTTTGATTCGAGGCCTTTGCTCTGCTAATTTCTTCCGGCTCTCATAACGGACCTGTGTGCAAAAGTCATTAACAAAGGTTAGAATCATTCTTCTTTACAAAGCAGTTATGTCTTCATCATGTGTTTCAGCATCAAAGTTTTATACCTTTTTCTCAAAGCATCTCTCCTTGCGTTTCATCCTGAACTTGTTTAAAGCGGCTTCCCGTTGAAGAGATTGCTGAAGTTTCCCAACAGAGGATGAGTATCCTTCTTCGTTCTTCTTCTCCAGAAGCTGCTGCTGATGATGATGATAATCAATGTAGTTGGTACTATGTTCTGTCGCAGAAGAGACGTGTCTCCTCTCCTCTAGATCCATGGAACCATCCCGCTCTTGCACCCCCTCGGGTTTACCATTGAATGGGTGAAACATGGAACTGTACTCATGCGGGCTAACGGAGCTAGGGCTTGGAGACACTGAAGCAGGAGCCATGACAGCTGCGTTAGGACCAGGGAACTGTATAACAGGAACTGGCGTTGGGTAAGAGCCCTGTCCTGGCCAAGAATTCATCTGGTTGCTAAAAGGTGGACCAGGCGAGTCAGAGCTATTGTAAAAGCTAGCCTCGTTTCTTCTCTGAGCACTTGGAGGCGGTTCAGACACATTGTATTGGTTCATTAGCACAATATTATTATCATCTTCACTTGCCGCAACATTCTTTCTTTGGTCGGTAACCAAGGGAGAGACTGAACATTGTGTCTGCAACGGCCTGTGAACGTACCGTGTGAAAGCTGAGGCACTTGAAGGATTAAGAGAAGGTTGGTTCTCACAAGTGTCAGGTCTTCTCAAGGAGAGATCAAGCTCTATCCGAGAACAATCGTATTTAGCAACACTTTCTTCTCTGTTACATTGTCCGTTTCTTCTAAATGACGCTCCCATGAAGTCAATGGCCTCTTTTGATGGGATATCCTCCACGTCTGCGCTCTCACCTTGCATCTCTGGTCTTGAACAAGAGCTCTACAAAGAACTAAAAAAGTTAGGAACACAATCAAATACACAGGTGAAGAGAATACACCACTGAGAATAAGAATCTAACCTGATCATCACCACCACCATTCTCAATTACAGGACGTTCCTCTCTCTGGGGTGCATTCACGTGGTTACTTGTTGAGTTGTTCGCAGACGCACCATCAGGTTTCTCCTGTCCAACACCTTCATCTACTGGAAAGTTACCACCAGGAGCAAGTGACTGCAAAAGATGATCAAGAAAGAAAAACAAAGAAATCTGAGAACTCAATTATCTTTTAATAGACAACGAAATTTCCCAGTAACTTAAATAAGAATGGTTTAAGTTAGGGACACGAAAGGATTAGAAAAATATAGCAAGACACATACAGTTTGTCTTCTCCAGACATGTTGCCAAAGATTTCTCAACTCATTCCTCCTCAAAGGCTTGACAAGATAGTCAGCCGCACCTTTCAACATGCACTTATAAACAGTATTAACTGAGTCCTGTGTCGACATCACTGTGAGAGAAAAATAATAATAATGAGCCTAAAATCATTTCATAAACGATGGAAATCAAAAAGAAGAACAAGCAAAAGAGTTCACATACTTATGACAGGAATGTTCTTGCAGATATCATGCTCCATGATAAGTGTTAGAAGAGCGTATCCAGAGATTGAAGGCAGATCAACCTCTGTTAATATCAAATCAACGCTCTCAGGCTTCCCTCTAAGCATCTCCCAAGCTTTCAAGCCATCAGGTACAGCAGCAACTGACAAAGTCACAAGATAAACCACATTAAACCATTTGAACTATAAGCAGAGATTAAAAGAAAAAGTCTTTCACATGCTAAAAGAATTCAGACACATCAAATTCACATCATTACCAACTCACTAGATTTTTCAGACAACAACATATATTTCCTTCAGACCAATCTAAATTCCGACAAACTAGAGCCCAAAACAACAAGGGAATGTCTTAGAACTGACCTCTGTAACTGCATTTCCTGAGGAGAGCAGAGATAATCTGTCTGGTGGAATCATCTGCTTCCACGAGCAAAACCCTAAGCGAGATTTTCGGGAGAAACCTCTCCCACGTCACCAGACCATCTCCGCCCTCACCGGCGTCCTTCCGCCGCATCTTCCGCCGCTCAGCTCCTTTCTCAACCACCGTCACCTCAACAACTTCGTCGCTCACTTCTCTCATCTCGCAACACTCTCGCTGAAACAATCCAAATACGATGAAAGTTCCAGAAGAAGCAGTTTGAAGAAACAAAAGATATTGTGAGTGGAAGAAAAAATCTTATTCTCTATATTGCCGAGGAAAAAGAAAAATATCTTGAAATCTGGCGAATGTTCCAACGGCTGAGATTCGAATCCCGAGGCCAACCGACCGTGATCCAACGGTTAAGATACTAGTGAAAAAAGGTTTGGGAAAATATCTAGGAATTGGCTGACGTGGCCACGTTTGCCACATCAGCAAATACTGTAAGGAGAGACAAAGAGATCCAATACGCCAAACAACCTTTTCTTTATTTTATTTTATTTTATTTTTGTGGTGGCGGAGGCGTTGATTACTCTGTGGTTCATATGTAAAGTTGGGTTATAAACTTATATGCTTATTCCAAATTCCTTATTAAATATTATCGTGTCGTATGTTTTGGTAACGTATGGAAATGTATTAGGGAATTGCTTATTTCAACAGCGTCGTAGATTATTAGACTTTGAAGCTATTACATTGTTTTTTTTTAAACTGTGAAGCTACCTATCATATTTGCTTATGTTTAACCTAACAAAAGTGTTTGTAATTACCAAACAATTAGTGGTATTTTAGCGAGCGAACACTTTAAGGAGCAAGCAGGCCTATAAAATAAGTCCCACTCGTGACTTTTGGGACAAAATCGAGCGAAAAATATCTAATGCAAGTGGGCAACACAAGTATCTATACAACATCACAACTTATCCAAAAAGAACTATACTATTTTCTTTTTAAAATATTTCTGATATATTTCGGTAACAATATTTTTATTTGAATAATATTTGATATTTTGATCTCTTGAGAAAAACTCAATAACTACACTAGACGTTTTTTTCTGTTTAACATACGCCAGACTTTTCTAAGAATTAACGAACCAAATACCAATGATCAATAATGCCAAATTAAAATATATATTATAGACACATTAATTTTAAATTAAATTATCGATCATGGGTTACCGAAATTTATCAGCATTTTGGTTTTTTCTCTGTTGTTGCAGTGCTGACCATCTAACAACCAACACGTGTCAAGGTAGGGACCCACTAAAGAATTTTAAAGTTATTTCCGGGGCTAGATATTTTTGGAGGGATAAGGCAGTGACAGAAGAACGAGACACTTGTTTAAAACCGGTGGTTCTGGTGGACAAGGATACGACACGTGTATGGTGGTAATCTACACAACCACCTTTGATGGTAGTTATCAGAATCAATAAAATATCTAATTGTCCTGTCACTTCACGCGCCGAGTAATTTTAATATTTAATCCAATTTATTAATATGATGTTTTCCTGAAAATTCTTACTTTCGAATTATCTGGCCTCAGTTAAATACTCCCTCCGTTTTAAATATAGATGTTTGTATTACCTGGCGGTGGATGGCAAAATAATAAATACATAAAATACGTCAGTAATCAGTTGGTTAAATGCTGTTTCAGTATGGTTTAAAACCATTTTATAAAGTATTGCGACTTTGTTTGGATGATAGCGCACGCGAGTGTAGTAGTGGATGGAGTGATGACTTTTGGTTTTGAGGAATAGAAGAAATCTAAGGATAGTTTTGGGCCTAACTTAAACGAACATGGCCCCCATCCTTTTTCAAACAGATATTTTTTGTCTGTTCCATACTTTTCGTCCTCTCCTTTTTTGTGTGGTCAACTGAACTTTGATATTTCTTTCTTTGTTTCTTTACAGTCTGTAGGATCTTTTTCTCTTTTTTTTTCTTTTTAGGCTACTTGAGATATTTTCAAGTCGTGTATCATGTGGCTATTGTCTTGTCAATTTATAAACTAATAAGATATTAATGTGATTTAAACATCACTTGAGACCGACAAGCTACATATCAAATCAAGTGCTAAACATTAATTGAGACCGATGATTCTTTTTTTTTTGGTCAAACGAGACCGATGATTCTAATATGTGTAGATGAAGGGATATCGATATTATGGTCGATAAAAGATCTGCAAACTAATCTACCTGACCTATGTAAGAACAAATATTGTTAGACTGATGTTGTTCAGGTTTTGCAATTTAGTGTCAGCGTTAATAACATAGGGTCAATTATATATCAGACCCATCTTATTATGTATTTAGAAAAATGGTTTGAACTATACAAAAGATTTCATTACTCAGGTCTCTCCTTTTATAATTACTTCAAATACAAATTTAACATTTAAATTCCAAACTTAAAAAAATAAGCCAAAAGACTTCAACTTTAATTAATAGATAATAATAATTTTTTTTAAATCCAAATTAATCGTAAACTTATGTTAACTCAACATTTTTAAATATCTCGAAGTCACCTAATTATACAATCGTCTGTTAATTAATACAACAGTGCATTTTAATGACTCATGAAAATTAAGAATTATGATCAAGTCGTGGATCCTAATTTCCAGAACCAACTAAATCTTCAAAAAATCTAGAGATTGCAGCGAGAAAGAAGGCAAAATCTTAGGGCCAAAACAAATTACGATTTCTCATTATAAATGTATAGTCAGCCCAAGCAAAATTTAAAATACAACACGTAACTATACTATTTATGTTTCTCTTATAATATAGGATAAATCATTTTTCCCCTACCTAAAAACCCATAAAATTTTGTAAGAAAACATAAACACAGACACATACATGGCTATGTCACAAATTCAAAACCAAAATAGAAAAAACTTAAATTAAGTTACAAAACTAAAGTTTAACTATAAGTTTTAATCACATTACTTTTTTCGTCGCCCTGCCGATAACCTTTAACCAACCGGATCTGATATAATAGTCCAAAATACAGAGGATCATGGTTCCAAAGTTTATGTTATGTTTCCCATCAAATAAAATCATCTTCGAATTACCCTAATTCTTTTGTTTGGGCTTTGTAATAGATCGTGTTACCTAGAAAATAGAAGTTTCTCTTGACTCCTTCGTACAATGATAAAAAAAAAAAAAAAAAAAATCAGTTTCTAGGTTAAAGATAAAAAGACAGCTTTCAACCTTATACGCGTAGATGAAGGTATTGTTAGAATATTTTATAAAATTATACAAAATATCATAGCCTACAAATTATTATGGTTATATGCTTAATTTTTTTTATTATGTATATTACACATAGTTTCTCTAATTCTAGAGGTTTTTACCTTTGTTTAGAATAAATTAAATATTAAAACAATGATAAAGAAGGACAAAATAAACAATAGATTAGCTTCTTAATTTGTGTCATCTCCTACGACGTCAACTATTTCAAAATGGAGGGAGTATTATTTTCACTTTCTTTCGTTCCTTATCACATCTATTCAAATCTGACAATGTTTACAAGAATTCTTCTAATGTTGTTGTGAATTTGGATAAAAGTCATGGACTGGTATTTGGTAAGACCCTTAATTTCTTATATGACTAATTTTGTGAATAAATTTTACAAACCTTAAATGTCTCACTTTTATAAATATCTTTGTATTCAAATATGTACTTTCAAATGGTGTGCACTATCATCTGTCAGACCCATGACTAGTAGAGGCCACTTTACTCTACACAAAACATTCAAACAAAATAAGATAGGGTGCGTTGTACTAAAGCTCCCAATTACAAATCTAAACATCAGATACCGCAATAATATTGGGGTTTATACACAAATAGGGATAAAGCAGTCGGCAATTTGGTAGATCAAATGAATTAAGTCTTTAGTTACAATAAGATAGATGCAGAAAGGCATTGCGGATCAAAGAAACCATAGTGCTCATGCACCAACCAAACCGTACTAATCTTACGCACCTTACTGGGAACAAGGGTCTATGCTATCTCCGATTCTGATCACTTCCCATCTCCATCTGACATCAAGTGAAACTGGTTAGCAAATCCAATGAGTTGATAAAAGCACAACTACAGCCATTAAATCAACTTCTCTTGAATAACAAAGAAACTGGTTTCATTTCATCAAAAACCAAACTCCACCTAAAACCCTAGTGGCAGCAAGCAAGTAAGATCATTTGCTAGCAAGTAAGATCTCTTCAATACATCATCACATATGAGCAACAAAATAAACACTCCATCTTTAGCTACAAGAACACTACCTAGTCAATAAACAAGTGAAACATCATCATTCAGTTCACACAAACCTCAAACCCTAAGTAGCTGCATTTTATTAGCAAAAGCAATCCCAATCCAATCAGGCAACGCAGAAGACCACTGCAACTGATTAATCTCCGAACCGGCCGAGTAAACCGACATCGGATCAATCCCATTAGGTCCAGCAACCGTCGGCAACTCCCAAATAAGCGCCTGCGTGTCATCCCCACCCGAGCATAAATGCTTACAACTCTGCGGCGCCCACGCAATCGCATTCACACTCCCCTCGTGCCGTTCCAGCTCAGCAACAGGCATCGTCGGCGACCGAATGTCAAGAATCACAACCTTATTCGAATCCATCAGAATCGTCGCCATATACCTCAAATCCTGCTTGTTCCACGCGAGCCTTAAAAGAGGCGTATCGGGCTGAGGACTCTCGTAGATGATCGTCGAATGCTCCTTATCGCGCAGATCGAATATCCTAACGGATCCGTCGGCCGAGACGGAGGCGAAAACCCTAGCCTCACCCCAGGCGATGTCGTGGACCTCTTTGTCGTGCGCGATGAGCTGCGTCTCGACGACGGACTTCTCAACGTCCCAGATCGTGCACGTGGTGTCGATGCTGCACGTGCCTAACCGCTTCGGCTCGACGTCGTTCCAGTCGAAGGAGGTCAACGGCGCGCAGAACTCGCTCGTCTTGCTGTTGTTGAGGATCGAGAGGGGCTCGGAGACGGGGGAGTCCTCGTTGATCTCCCAGAGGCGGAGGAAGTCGCCGGAGGAGGCGAGGAGGTCGCCGGAGCGGCGGAGGAGGGAGGGGGGGCTGAACATTAGCTTGGTGGGAGGGTAAGGGTGGTCGAAGGAGAGGCTGCGGAGGGGGTTGACGGTTAAGGAGTCGGGATCGAAGGAGAGGATGTCGATGCGGTTGTTGTAGTCTTCGAGGAAGCTTCCGACGGCGATGCGGTGGGTGGAGGAGGAGGAGAAGGACATCGCGTAGAGAGGGTAGGGGGAGTCGTAGGTGACGGCGGTTTCGGATCTAGGGAGAGAATCTGGAGCTGAGTTGTCCATTGTTGTGTTTCTCGCCGGAATATTATTTGATTCGGTATAAAGATTCTTGACGAAGATAGAAAGAAAGAAAGTTGTACGGTCAGTGTCAGTGCGATTTTGGAGGCGGAGCTGAGCTGACTCAGCCTTTCATTTAACTAATGGGCCTATTTACGCGTTTTGTGGGCCTTGTGTCATTTACAGATAGATTGCTGACCTTTTCTATGCTTGTAGGCCTTTGTTTTTATTTAATTTTTCCGGACAGCATATATATAAGTGGGAGCTACTGGTTCAAGTATTTTAATGGATTTATAAATCCTTTTTAGATTTCTCTTTGATAAATTCACTGATTTTTAAATTAAACAAGTGGATTGAAGAATAATTTATATGGATTTTAAAATCAAAATTAGTGAACTGTTATAAATTAATCACATTAATTTGTAACTAGACCTAAATAATGGTTTTCTTAATTCAGAAGTGAAGATTCTTGGGTAGGCCTGGGGGTTCGGTGGCCCAATAGGTTTCGGTTCGGTTGATTCGGATTTTCGGTACTGTGCTCATAAGTACCATTCGGTTTTTGCTAATAATCGGATCGGGTTCAGTTCGGTTCCTTCTGGATTCGGTTCGGATTGGATTATAACCAATGTCTGAAATCGTCTAAAAATATTTTTTTAAAACGTAAAAATATGACAAAATAGTATTCAAAATATGTAAATTATTCATAAGTATAATTAAAAATTAGTTAAACTATCTAAATTAGCTAAGATATATTCAAAATAACATATAACATAGACTATGAAAATATTTAGAATATTATAAACTATCTAAATTACCTTAACATATATAAAAATATTAGCATATTTAACTAATTTCGGATACCTTCGGATCCTACTTCGGATTTTGGTTCGGTTCGGATTATACAAAATTGTCCAATTCAATTTTAAAAATAGTCTTTGTTAACAAAATTGCTAGAGCTCTATTTTTTTGTGAATCTTATTAAAAATTTTGCTCTCTAAATAATTTATTTAAAAAAATATCTATAAAATATAATTTTAAATTATAATTTCAATCACAAAATCTACTCTATTAAAAAATAGTACAAATAGAAAATACCCCGTAATTTTCCTAAATAATTACAAGAGATTGCCATTAATTTAAACCAATGCTAACACTAAAACCCAACCACCTAAATTCAATTGTTTTATTTAACCAATTAATTTTTCTCAAATATTACAAAGCATGCCACTTATATCAACGTATTTCTATTACCGTAAATTACTTAAAGATGCCTTTCAGAAATAGTTTCCATATCCTACGCAAGCCATTATAACAAATAGTTAAAATTGAATAGCATTTATTTTCAAAAGATAAGATTTAGTTAAAATTTTAAACAAAATAATATTTTAGATTGTGTGTTACTATTATATCATATCGACGTGGATTTAGTATAATAGATTACTAGACCATAACCCGCCCGACCGGGCGGGTGTTTTGTTTTCTTTTAATTTTTAGGTTTATACTAAATGATGTAAAATAAAAAATGAAGTATCAATTAAATGGTTAAAAATTACTTATGGGTTTAATTTTGATAGAAGAATACCGAAAAGTTTGCTGTTTGATCCGCGCAAGTGTTTGTTTTTATATATTTTATATATTTCTAAATTTACCCGTTTAAATAACTGTTTAAATGACATTTTAAACACACAATTTTATAGTTTATATTGAGTAATTTTATTTTATCTTATAAACTATCATTGTGTCATACTTATTTTTAAAATATGACTCGTATATCTGCACAAATGTTTTTTATTTTATTTTTATGGATCAAAATTTTATGATAATGTATAACTAAATTGTTTTATTAACTATTTAAAATATATGGTCCTATATATTTCTACTTTTTTAACTTTTATTATTCTGAATTTACCTTGAACTATTATTTATATAAAAATATACATAACATGATATGTTTATATTATTCTTTTTATTATATATTATATAAATGTTTCTTTTTGTGACTTTTATTTTAGTTATTACTTATAAATAATAAATATATAATTATATATCTTTGAAAAAAATATTGTTCATTAACTATTTAAAGATATGTAGATAATTAATAAGAAAAAAAATCCTAAAAGGTAGGTTAATTAATATTGAAATTAATTATTATGTATATGAAATTAGTAAAACAATTTCTATATAATTTATTTATTTAATTATGAAAGTTATATATGAAAATAATTATTTTCATTAATTATTGTTGCCAATATTTTTTTTAGTTAAAATTTGATTTTGGAAATGCATTAATTAAAGTAAAAGACAAAGAATCCTATAAGGTAGGGTAATTAATAACTTCAGTGGTATAACATTGTAAATAATTAGAAAAACTCAGGGGTATATTATATGGGTACTTCACTTTTAATAATATATATTATAGAGTCCACCATAAAGTTATATATAATTCAATAGAAATGAACATATTTTTATTTAATACGGCTTAATATATAACTTATTACATGCAGTAATTATTTAGAAGAAAATATCTGTAATAAATGTTTAAAATTTTTGTGCTAACTACGCATTCAATATCGATTTAGTTATTATAAAAATAAAATGCTTTTGCAAGATAACACGGATCATATTATAAAAAAATGTGCTAATAACAAATTTACAGTTCAAAAATAAATTAAAATTACTCATTATATACTACCAATTATAGAAAAAATGTTTACTTATAAACTAATTATAAACAAACATTCGTGCGGACGTGACGTTTTATTACTTTTGTTACTTTTTTAAAATAACTAGGATTTTAAAAGTCTAGATTTTATTGGGCCTAATAAAACTCGGCCGTATTCAGTAAAAAGTGTAAATCACTGATTCAATGTCTACATGGCTTATAAAGGAGTGGGGCTAATCTTAATCTATTAAAAGGGAGGTACATTTTGTATTTAGCCATGTATTTTCCACAAAAAATACATATTTATGCCACTTATTTTAAAACACAAAGTTTTGATTTAAATTTGTACCAACACCATTGATTCTTCTAATTTATAAACCAGCACACGGTTTTGATTTAAATTTCTAAACCATCAATTCTCTTAATTATTAAACCATCGGTAAACCTTTTTATTCTCTAACAATTAAACCATCACTAAACCAGTTCTTATCTTAATAATAAATCATCAGTAAACCACTTATTCTCTTATTAATAAACCAAATCTAAACCACTTAATCATTGGTTCCCTACATATTGTACTTTCTAATCTCTAGAACACAATGTGTTGTCATATTACTAAATCATTCAGTTATAAACCATTACTAAACCAAAAACCGTTTAAAATATGTGATATTACCTTCATTCCTCTTCGTCTACCTCGAATTCCCAGGATGTAACTCTTCCGGTTTTCAATAGTCTGTAAAATCAAAACCATCAAATTAGATATGTAGCTGTGGTAAATAAATCTTAACAATATGATTCTTTCAATCATATTTTATATCATGATTTCCAAATTTACGATCAATACGAGTAAACCAATAGCATGTATTTGGTTCGAAATCATAACTTAAATATTTATGAATTTCTTAAAATAATTGACCTCCCACAATTAATTCCTATATTATAGCGAATCATAAAAAGCGAAAACACATAGATTAAAACGAAAATTACCTTGGCCAAGAAAGAAAGATCTATAATCAAAACAAACTCTTGAACATTAACATTTGCAACCGGATCTGGAACAGAGCTTCTACAAATCCTTCACCGAGTTATAATTTGCACGAGGTTTCTACTTCATGATTAAAGGGGGATTGGATCTATCTACCCGATAGATAGTCTTGGTTTTCAACGCCTTAGATGATGTTTAAGAAAGTTATAACACATAATATAGATTTCAGGTAACTCTTTAGTAAATAAAAAAAATAAACCTAAATCGAGAATCTCGAATCTGAATGCAAAAATCATCAGTAGTAATTAATAGATCTATCTTTAATCATTCTTCCCGTGATAATTTCCCAGCCGTTTCATAGATCACGACAGAAAACAGACGAACGTAACCAACAAATATCTTGAAAGAGAAATAGTTCCTTTCAGTTTGAATCGGAAAATACGGCCGAGGCAAAAGAAAAATTATGTTTGTTCGCGGAAAATTTTTTTTATGGAATTTGATAATTGATGAATGTCCACTTTTTTATTTTAAAAATATGATGATCCAATTCTAAATGAACTGGTCCAATTTACTAATCGATGGACTTCCTAAATTTTTCACAAGAACTATATATATATATATATATATATATATATATATATATATATAGATACTTTTTTTAGGTACCTTTCCATAACTTTTTATTATTACGGTTTAAAATTCTATATTTATAATCTGACTGAAACTATGTTGAAATAAAAATATTCAGTATAATATAATAAAACACCCACAACATTATCTTAATAATATAATATTTTAATACTTTAATGTTTTTATTAGCAAATAAAATGAAAAGTTGTACAACAACATACTTTATAATTGGACACTAAAAAACTGAACAAAATACATCAATCTCAAAACTCAAAAATATGAAACTGTCAAATAATTATTAAACATATAAATATTTAGAACTTACACCAGCGTGGATGCGCGGGTCCAAAATCTTGTTTATAGTATAAAATTGCTAGATCTCTTATTTTTGTGAATCTTTTTTAATTGTTGCTATCTAAATAATTTTTTTAAAATAAAATATCCATAAAATCTGATTTTAAATTATAATTTTAGTCACAAAATTTATAGTATAATTTAATAAAACACACACATTCTAAACAAGATACTTTAATATTTTACAGCTAATACAAGTTTATATTTCTATTAACGTACATCATCTAGTCTTTTTTTTGTTCACGTTTTACTCTTTTTTTTTGTTAAATCAATTATTAAAATGTTTTAAAAATTATAATATCTTCCTACAACAAAATAACATACAAATACATCAGTAAAAACTACAAACTAAATCCTACAACAACAGTTTAACCAATCAATGTATACATAAAAACAATAAATTTTTTCACTGAATGTTACAACATATAGGTGAATTTGGAGGGAATAAGGCTCTTGTTTTAGGAACCTCGACCCCTATAGCTTTATTTTTTTCTCCCGTGAATTGTCATCTATTCCACTCCTTGGAACTTTGTGTAGGCTTGATCAACTAACCCCTCTTGTCACACTGAGAATATCAAAGTTGTTATCTCTTTTTATTCATTTATTTGTTCAGTAATACGGAAATCACCCTCCATACCACCAAACTCTTGATTAGACTGATTGAAAGAAGAGTCATGGTTATAGGATCATATTTTTTTTTTTTTTTTTTTGTCATAGGATCATATTTTGAGAATCTAATTTTTATCATAGTTAAGCCCTTTATCAAAAAAATTTTTTTTTATCATAGTTTGTGATAATATAATAAATCAACATTACAAAAATAACTTTAGTTTTCATAACCATTTACAAAGATCTAATATCTATTTTATAAGAAATTTTTGTATTACTTTTGTATCATCTGAAAGAAGCAATAAGAAACAAGGATATGTCCAAACTATATTATTAAAACTGAAGTACATCTGATTTTTGTTTGGAAACATGGATAAAAATATAAATGAGAAATGTTTGGAAACATGAATAGCTGTATCATTTTAATACTTCATTTTATTTACTTATTTAATAATTGCATTTACAATAAATTAAATACTTACTTTTTATATTTCCTTTTATTTACAGATTTTGTGAATATATTTAAAATTAATTTGAATTAATTAATTATAATTCCAAAACGATGGTATTATTGATAATATAGACATACATATTATATAAAATCATTTTTAAATATCGTATTACTATTTAATTTAGTCTAATAAATTTTTGTGGAGAGTTCAATTTTCAAGAAAAAAGTCATAAAATTAATAATAATTCATATAAAAGTTATGCAAACAATAGAAAATTTAGTATAGCTTTTCATGTTAAAATAAATTAACAAAAAAATATCAGGTTAATATATAAATAGTATAATTATATCGAGTTAAAATTTTTTAATATAATATTATGTACAAATAAAAAATTACTATAAAACACTTATATTACAAAATAATATATTCTACACTATATATAAATTTCATATATAAAAATATATATGATATTTTTTAATTATAAAACTAACGGTTTTGGAGCGCGCGGATCAAGTTTTAGTTGAGAGTTAATAAGTGTAAAAGGACATGATAAGTCCCTAGATATTGACATACGTACCCTATTTTCCTCAACCCTAATCCCACGTTTACCAATCAAAATGATCAAATCCACCTTAATATTGAAATTTAGTTTTGGTAGACCATATGAAAGAAGTGGAGCTCAATCTGATCATCTTCAGTTATAATCGTGCTATATGCATATATAAGTATACGGCTACACTAAACATTATATATTAAAATCGATAAGAATCAGAAGATAAAAATTTAACAACACGTGATAAGACAAGAAAAAAAAAAAGTTTAACATGAAGAATCACGAACTACGCAGAAAAAAACAAAGATTGATAAAAACTAAGATATCTCGTCTACTCACCATACATTCATGCATCTTGATTAGACGTCGGTAATGATTTAATGGTTTTGGAAATTGGAAGACATGGCTTCGATCGACGCTATGCTATAACCCTAGTTTCAACCATATGTTTTTATTAATTTACAAAGTACTGCATTTAGTGTCACGACAAGCCATTAGTTCGAAGTATTTGACACGGTAGAAGAAAGACTTGTTAGTGTTGTTCTTATCACGATTGACTTGAAACAGGTCCCAACCATGAATTCATTTTCCATATAAGATCGTGCCAATTCTTCTCGATAGAACAAGGATCAGTGGTTCTTTATTTGTACACGTGTTCTACTTTATCTTAAAGTCACTATTTTCTTGGCACAAGAAGGTTTGGAGTGGAAATCCGTAATCCAACAAACTTAAACAATATTTAGAAGGTTATTAGCAACACAATTCTCATCGACTTTGAAAATTTTAAGATTCCATTATTATTGGTTTGTGGCTATTAGAAATCCAATAAAATATCTTGTTTTCGGTTTAAGAATTTTAAAAGTCCATTCAAATCCATTGTTATTCAAATTTCTTTTGTTATTATTGATTCTCGAATTCTAACCAGATGTAATGTTATTAGGAGAAGACTTCTTTATATATTTATTTATATACAAAATTTTCAACATATTATATGTATTTATGAGATTTTCAAAAGCCATGTAATAAAAATGTGAAAACAGAATAATTATTCTTACCAGATATCTATTGCACATTCAATTAAAATTATAATTCATTATATTTTATACATTATATTTTGAAATAATTATATTTTTCTATTTTTTATCAATAAATAAAAATTAAAAATTATATATGAATTGCTAAACAAACATATAATATAGTTAAATTTGTTGATATAATATTAATTTTATAACATTAACATAATTTTATATGTATCTTTATTGTATTATTTTTAACAAACAGACATATTTTCAGAAAAACAAAATAATCATGTTATTGAAAGAAAAATATTTCCGGAACACTTTAGAAAAATATAAATCATATATTTACTTTACAAAAGGAATGATAAAAAGATAATAATAATTCATGATAATCTGTAGCAATTTAAAAATGTTATGATCAAATTTTATAGATCAACATATATGTATTGTCATTCTCTATATAAATTTAAAATTGATCAAACTTTTAAAATCTATAAACTCTACACAAATTCAAGTGTCAATAACTCCTCTTTAATATTCGTTTCACTCCAACAATCTCTCGAACATGAAAATTACTAACATAATGGTCAATGTTTTTTCTAATTGAGATAACTATCTACGTACTAACACTACAAGAAAACTAATAAATTATTAGGAAAGTTTAGTAGAAAAATAATTTCTCGTAAATTTACTACGAACTTACTTCGGTTTTACGAGGAAAATAGTTTCCTCGTAAGGTCTTCGTACTGGTACGAGTAACAGTTTTCCTCGTAATACCGTAGTAACCTTACGAGAAAACTACATGGCAAAAGTCTATTTCCTTGTAAACTCGTAGTAATAACTTTCCTCGTAAAGTCCTAGTAAACCTTACTACGAAATTAGGAGGAATTGACTTGTTATTACGAAATTAGGAGGAATTAGATATAACATATTGAATTTAAATCAAAAACGTGTTTTGTACCTACATTTCCTAGTAATTTCCTTGTAATTTCCTAGTAAATGCTCAGATTCAAAAATTTCTATAATACCACCATTTGTGATTCATTTGAAACACACCAAAAAAAAAATCAGCTATAAGCTTGATCAAACACAAACAAAATGTCCGGTCCGGGAAATATTTTCGAGTTGCGGAAGTAGATGTATTCACACAGAGATAATAACGGGAGGGTGACGAAAGAATTTCTCGAAGGGTTGGAGACATTTATGCATCAAACAGATTCTACACCACTCACACATGAAAGTGGTAAGATGTTATGTACTTGTCGAAAATGCTGTAATACAAAATTAGGCCCTCGTGAAAATGATTGGAAGAATTTAATAAATAGAGGTTTCATGCCATATCATTATATTTGGTATCAACATGGAGAAGACGATGCTAGTTGTAGGAATGAAGGTAGCAGTAGTAATAGCAATTTTCAGGTTGAACCAGTTGATCATTTGCGTGATGAAAATAGCTATCATCACCAAGAGGAACAAAGGGTAGATTGTGATAGGGTTCATGATATGGTAGGTGATGCATTTGTAACTCATGATGATGAAGAAGTTGAAGAACCTAACTTAGATGCAAAATTTTTTAATGAAATGTTAGAAGCTGCGAATGAGCCAATTTACAGTGGTTGTAGAGAAGGTCTGTCTAAATTGTCGTTGGCTACTAGAATGATGAGTATTAAAACCGATCACAATCTACCTGAAAATTGTATGGATGCATGGACAGACTTGTTTAAAGAGTATTTGTTAGAAGACAATGTGTCTGCTGAATCTTATTATCAGATTCAGAAATTGGTATATAGTCTTAGGTTGCCCTCGGAGATGATAGACGTTTGCATCGACAACTGCATGATTTACTGGGGAGATGATGAGAAGTTAGAAGAATGTCAATTTTGTAAGAAGCCACGATTCAAACCGCAAGGTCGAGGGCGTAATAGGGTACCGTACCAAAGGATGTGTTACCTACCAATCACAGACAGATTGAAAAGATTGTACTAATCTGAGGAAACTGCTGGAGGGATGAGATGGCACGCCGAGCATACTCAGACGGATGGAGAGATGACTCATCCATCAGATGCAAGAGCCTGAAAATATTTTAACAATGTACATCCACATTTCGCTAGCAATAGCTGGAATGTGTATCTTGGATTATGCACTAATGGATTTAGTCCATTTGGAATGTCTGGGAGACAATATTCATTGTGGCTGATCTTTCTTACACCGTATAACCTGCCACCAGAGATGTGCATGCGACGAGAGTTTTCTATTCATGACCATATTAATGCCTGGTCCAAAACATCCAAAAATATCTCTCGAGTTTTTCTACAACCACTGATAAAAGAGTTGAAAGATTTGTGGTCAACAGGGGAGAGGACATATGATTGTTCAACGAAAACAAACTTTACGATGCGAGCGATGCTTTTATGGACCATAACTGAATTTCCTGCATATGGGATGTTGTCTGGGTGGACTACACATGAGAGATTAGCTTGTTCATATTGTAATGGAATGACAGATGCGTTTCAGTTGAAGCATGGTAGGAAGACTAGTTGATTCGATTGTCACCGTCAATTTCTTCCCGTTTACCACTCATACCGAAGAAACAAGAAATTGTTCAGGCACAAAAGGGTTGTCAGAGACACTCCTCCTCCATATTTAACTTGAGAATAAATCGAAGCGCAAATCGATTACTACGGTACTCTAGAAACAGCTCCTCGTGGTGGGAATTGGCATGTTCCCAGTAATATGTCTGATTCTTATGGTGTTCAGCACAATTGGCACAAAAAGAGTATATTTTGGGAATTGCCATATTGGAAAGATCTTCTTTTGCGCCACAACCTCGATGTGATGCATATAGAGAAAAACGTTTTTGAGAACATTGTGAACACAATATTGAAAGTCCCAGGGAAGACGAAATACAACGTAAAATCGAGGTTGGACTTACCCGATATCTGCTCAAGGAGTGAGCTACATATAAAAAGCAATGGGCAAGTTCCAGTTCCAATATTCAGACTGTCATCAGAAAAAAAGTCTGCGTTGTTCAACTGAGTATGTTTCAAATCTCTCAAGATGTGTTGAGAAAGTGCAAAAGTTGTCCGGGATGAAGAGCCATGATTGTCATGTCTTTATGCAGCGACTACTTCCCTTTGCATTTGCGGAGCTACTACAGGCAAAAGTACATGAAGCACTTTCAGGTAATTAATTAATTAATATAATACGATGATATGATTAATTTATTTCTTTATATATATATATATATATACTAATGTGGATAATTTTTGTTTTTGTAATATATAAGGAATTGGAGCATCTTTTAGCGATCTGAGCACCCGCACTCTTAAAGTGGAAGTTGTCCAACAACTTCATGAAAACATCCCCGTCTTAATCTGCAACTTGGAGAAAATATTTCCGCCTATTTTTTTCGACGTCATGGAACACCTAGTTGTCCACCTCCCGTATGAGGCATTACTTCGTGGATGGATGTATCAGTATGAAAGGGTCATGAAAACTTTGAAAGGAAAAGCCAAAAACCTAGCAAGAGTTGAAGGTTCTATTGTTACGGGAAGTTTGACGGAAGAAACATCACATTTCACATCGTACAACTTTGCACCGAAAGTACGTACAAGGAAATGAGCTCCAAGAAGATATGATGATGGTGGTGTCGTGCCGACATATATGGAAGACGATGTTCCTGACATCTTTTGTCAAATTGGGAGATTAGATGGGAAATTGAAAGATGTTTGGTGGTCGAATGATGAAGACGTCCATAGTGCACACCTTTATATTCTTCTGAACTGCGAGCATCCATTGATTGCTTATTTTGAAAGGTAATTATATAAACATACACACTTATATATATATATATATATATATTCAATATTTAATATGTAACATAACATATATGATTTTACAGCCAATTTGTGACTCAAGTCGAGGAATCAATACCTGGTATATCGACAACTGAGTTAGACAAAAGGAAAGATCAACACTTAATCAAGTGGTTGAGGAAACAAGTATTTATTATTAATTAAATTGTATGCATACATTACCACAAAGTAAGTATAATGTCTAGTTATATTACTTTTTGTTGCATGTTGATTATGACGATCCTGAGTATCCCGCATGGTTTCGCGAATTACTTCAAGGTCCAGTTGCAAAGTTTACTACATCATCGATGTATTTCACTCGAGACTATGGTAGACACCGGGCGACAAGTAATTATGGAATATGTGTGAAAGGCGAAACATATTTCTACGGGATCTTGCATAAGATTTATGAAGTTCAATTCCCAGGTATGAGTTTGAAATGCGTTATCTTCAAGTGTGAGTGGTACGACCCCGTCGTCAACAGAGGTGTTCGGATAACAAGAACGGTGTAGTTGATGTCAATGGTGGACGAAGGTACAACAAATTCTTTTTTTTTTTTTTAAATATCCAGGTTTTGAGTATTAATTAATTTTTACATTGATCTTTATTTTTGTAGGTACAACAAGTTCGAGCCTTTCATACTAGCTTCCCAAGCAGATCAAGTTTGTTTCATTCCATAACCTCGGATTACTACCTCGGGAATAAACTGGTTAGCTGTTATCAAAGTTACACCTCGCGGATGAATAATCGCTGGAGAAGAACCACCAGTACAAGAAGAAAACACCAATGAGATCGAGGAACCTGAAGCAGAAATTGATGACATCCTACTCATTGATCCGCATAATCGTGAATACGAAGATGTTCCTGATCACTCAACGGACGAAGGTGTTATGAAATGATGATGTTTCAACAGATTACAAGAATGTATCCGAATGAATTATGTATGTTTATAAGTTTGTTTAATCACAAAAATTGATTTGGATTATATATGTTTTAGTTTTGTTTAATCATAAATTTAATTTGCATTTGGGGTTTATGTGTAAAAGAGTTTAGGAGTTTGGTTGTGGAAGAGGTTATAAGTTAAAGAAGTTGTGGTTTGGGGTTTTGAGTTTAGGGATTTACAAACCCTTTCCTCGTAAACCCCTAGTAACAGAAGACGCGGGCATAGCTGTTTCCTCGTAAAGTCCTAGAAACACTATTACTAGGACTTTATGAGGAAAAAAACGCGGACATAGCTATTTCCTCGTAAAGTAGTTTCCTTGTAAACTCCTAGTAATGGTATTACTTGGACTTCACGAGGAAATAAAAATACGGGCATAGCTATTTCCTCGTAAAGTCCTAGTAATGTTACTAGGGGCTTACGAGGAAAGAAAATTCCTTATGTAAACTCGAGCCATCTGATTTCTCATTTGTAGTAAGCTTCTCTCTGAATTCTCTTGAGGTTCTCTCTATTTCCTAGTTAGGTGATTAGATTAGGGAATTTAGATTAGGTGGTTAGTTTAGGGAATTTAGATTAGGTGGTTAGTTTAGGTAATTTAGATTAGGTTGGTTTACTTTTTAACTATTTTTTAAATTATACTAGAATTAATGTTTTGATTTTTTTAAAAACATTTAGATGCCTAGATAGAGCAAGATTGCTAAGGCTAAGAAGCCTCTTCAGCGGAGTCACTACGGAGATCTTTTCGGTCGTCACCCAGGCGCATCATCTTCGTCTGCTCCCTGTTCTTCTATTCCGGATCATGACGTTGTTCCCGAGACTCGGGGAGTTTCTACGGCGTCCCGGTCTGACCAACCACCACCTCCTCCTCCTCCTCCTCCATCGGTCGGGGTTCATCCCGATTTGCAGGTGTCGCCAAATGCACCATTTGCGGTATACACGGTGGAGGATATTATGGCCCTTCCAGGTAGAGAAGGGCTGCCAGAGTTATATCTTATCCGACGGGACGGCCACAACATATTATGGTATGTTTTAATTTTTAAAAAGTGTTTTTAATTTATTTCTTAATTAACAAAATATTTACAAATTAATCTAATTAATGTTTTATTTTGTGTCTTTCCAGGTTTGGTCTTAACGGATGTGTCGCTCAGAGCGTCACAGACTGTATCAAGGGATACTTTCCCGATGCAGCTCCAAACTGGAAGAAGACGCCGAGCCACACATAAAAGACGTGGTTTAAATCGTTCACTGTAAGTTTAATTAATCAACTTAATTTATTTTTAATTATTTAAAATTATTAATATTATTGAACTAATCCGTCTCTTATTTTTTCTGGTTACATCAAAAATATCGTTGGTCTATAGGGATTCATCAGCGGGTGAAAACGGAGTTTGAGGCGAAGGCAAGAGCACGATTGCTCGACATGGTGTACAACTGAAAGGGCGACTTTCAGGTGTGGATTTATAATAATAATATATATATATAGTTTTATATCATTTGCTTTAGTTCAAATCATTTTAAAATTATTTTTTGTTCAGGTGGATGGTTACGAGGACGGGAAACCCGATTGCCTCACAACCGACGTGTGGGATGGCCTCATCAGATATTGGGGTTGCCAGACTCAGTCAGAACCTCCCACACAAACTCCGGGAACCGCATGACCAAAGACGAGCATGGCAACACGAAGATGCTTCACACCACGGGTCAAAAATCTCACGGGGGAGTTTGTCTAGACATGGTAAGATGATTTTTAATAACTATTTAATTTTTACTCTATTTGAATATTCCAAATTAATATTTAATTTTTAAAATTATTTTTAGGCTAAAGAGACATGAGTTTTTCCATCTCTGAAAGACCTTTACGAGAGGACCCACCGGAACAAGGCTAGGCAGTTTTTAGATCCTGCTTCCGAGCGGATCTACAACGAGGTTGTTGCTCGGATTGACGAACGCCAGACCCAGCAGACTGGAACTCCAGTCATAATATCCAATCTTGAAGTGGATAAGATTTAAAGTGGATAAGATTTAGGAGGAGGTAAATAATTTGTTTTACTATTAATTTTTATTATTTATTTAAATTTTTTCTTAATGTTATTAATATTTTTATTTACAGGTCGCCCCTAGGAAAAAGGGGAGTATCGTCGGGATTGGCTCCGTTAACGATGTCCCCACAGCGACATCATTCTATGCTCAGGAACAGCACGATGTCAATGCTCAGCTGCGCTCGGAGTTGCAGGCGACGCAGTCTCATGTGAGTTCACTCACCGATCATGTGAGTTCTCTCACCGATGTCCTCGACATTTTGGCGGTTGGAAACCCGCAATTGGCGGAGATGTTGCGTCAGAGACGGGAAAGCGGAGGGCTTCCAACCGACAGCCTCCACCATCACAGTCACAACCGGCAACTAACTTTGGAGAGGAGGATTTGGCGATCCAGGACGATTTCGTTTGGCAATTTAACGAGTACCATCCGTAGTTTTTTTATTTTTAATTGTATATTATGAAATATTTTGTTATTAATTTTTTATTTATAATTTTCTTTTTTAATTTTTTAAAAATATATTATTTATATTTATAATTAATATTTTTTTAATAGGGAAAAAAATAATTTGAAGCAAAATCCCCGTAAAGGATTCGAAGTAATGTCCTCGTAAAGTATTCTATTAAGTTCCTCATAAATGTATTACTACGAGCTTACGAGGAAATAATTAACTATGACATTACGAGGAAACACTACGAGAACCTTACGAGGAAAAGTTATCCACGCGTTTACGAGGAAAAGTTTCCTCGTAAATTAGCTAGGACCTTACGAGAAAAAATGATTTACAATAAACGTGTTTCGACGAAACGCGTTTCCTCGTAAGTTCCTAGTAAATGGTCATTTACTGAGAAATAACGAGGAATCTCGTCCTAGTAATAGACGAATTTTCTTGTAGTGTAAGTATTACTATTTGTGCCAAATCACACAAGAAAGGAAATTGGTGAGACAAGATTTACTAGGGAGATTTGAATTTAATAGTATAGATTTAGGATTTTCCTTTTGGTTGAACAGAAAAACAAAAACAAAAAAGATATATTCAAAATAAAATATATATAACAAATATTTACAAAATAATAATAATAATATATATATAACAAATACTTACAAAATCAAATTTGATAAAAACACTTTAGAAAACCATCAGTTAAAACAAATATATATATATATATATATATATATATAATTAAATTATTTTTTATTAAATTATTTATAATAACAATTTGTTATTTAATATAAAATTTTAAATTATTAAAAGTCCTACAGATTTTTTTTGTTGTTTTTTCTGTTCCAATAAAAAGAACAAAAAAAATTCCTATAAATCTATACTATTAAATTAGTCAAAAATCTCTCAAGTAAATCTTAAGTCTCATCAACTCAATAGATGTAACTTATAAAAATGCACAAAAATATAATAAGTGAACTTAAGATTGGGCCTTCGGGTATCCGGGTCGGGTACAAATCCATTCCTTTCACGTCTGAATTCTTTGAGTCCTCGGCATTTGGATCAAATTAGGTATTTGAAAAAATATTGGTTCGAATTGGGGTCCGAGTCGGTTTCTTTTGGATATGGGTCAGTTCGTATCCATAACTCAAGTACATGTAAAACACATGTAATTTACATTATGGTCCGGCTAGGTTCGGTAATATAGGTCTAAAATATTCAATGTACCCAGAGACCGAGTAAACCAAAATACAAAATATCCAGAAATAAAAAAATACCCAAAAAAATAAAAATTTACTCGAAATATTATTCGAGGAACCAAAAAATATCCTAAGTTTTCTCCACAAAATATATTTTGAAATTTTACCCAAAACATGTATCTATAACTGAAAACGCGAGCCCAAAAGTTAAAAAAATATCAGTACACTAAAAACATATATGAAATATCCATATATATATAATATACACAAATATTTTGGGTACTTTAGGTACCTGGACTCAAACAGAGACCCACGAATCCAAAATAATTCATTAGGTATTGTTTTTTCCATCTCGAACCCGAACCTGTACTTTGTGCCGGTTTCGGTTCATTTTTCATATCAAGATAAATTCTATGTTGAGAGTATATATAAAAAACTTAAATAAACTAACATATTAATAAAAATAATTTAAAACAAATTTCGTTATTCGATATAATTCAACTTTACAACAT
Organism: Eruca vesicaria subsp. sativa; assembly: GCA_932364175.1. Taxonomy (NCBI): domain Eukaryota; kingdom Viridiplantae; phylum Streptophyta; class Magnoliopsida; order Brassicales; family Brassicaceae; genus Eruca; species Eruca vesicaria. The sequence continues at coordinate 54,578 of CAKOAT010178377.1, forward strand.
AATAATATACAACAAACCTAAAATACTAATTCATATCCAACTTTGGTTATAATCCAAACATAATATGAGCTTTCGAAGCGTGAATTGAAACTAGTTGAATAATTAAAATGAATTTTGAAAGTCACCCATTACAGCCTTCTTCATTCTGACATTTCTTTTCTATGATAAGATTTCCTTAAAAACTTGATTACCGTTGTTTGTTGTCTTATTATCAATATTTAACGGTTTTTAGTGAAAATAAGTATTCAATTGTCATTAGATTTTTTAAAAATATATCAGATTTTTGTTTATCTATGTCGTAGTTATCTATTTTATTAAAACCGAAGTACCCATAGAAAATACCCATTCATTTTTCAATTTATTTACAAAAATATGCTACTAAAGTTATTAATTAATCTATCTTATAGGATTCTTTGTCTACTTATATTTAATTAATGCATTTTCAAAATTAAATTCTAACTAAAAATTATGAAAACAATAATCATTAAACTTACATTTTAGTATTCTTTGTCTTTTTCTATATATGTGTTTGGAAATAAATAAGTAATTAATAAAATTAGCTATAAATAGTTACTCAACATATAATTTTTCAAAATAAATTATTATTTTTTATCTATTAGTAATAAATAAAATAAAAATCATGAAAAACAATTTATATAATATATATATATATATATATATATATTAATATAAAATATATGTTTAAATGTTGAAAAATATAAAAGCACCACATAATTTAAATAATATATAAAATAATTATATTATACATTATCATAAAGTTTGATTTCTAAAAATATAAAAAAAACTATTTTACAAATATGCGGATCATATTCTCAAAATAGGAATAATACAATTGATGGTTTACAAGATAAAATAAAATTACTTCTATAAAATATTATATTATTGAGTTTAAAAATATCATACTAATAATTATTTAAACAATTAATTTTTTAATATATATATATTATCAATTATACAAATAAATATGTATTTATAAAAAATTAAAAATAAACACTACGATTGTACTTCTCTGATGTTTAGTTTGTTTATATTACATAAATAAGTTTTTAACAGCCACCAAAAATAATTCAATATAGTACGACTAATTAACTTTGGAAAAATACATCATAAAAACAGAAAGAAGTTAAAAATAAAAATAAAACCCGCACGATCGTACGGGTGAGAGTCTAGTTTTCTTTAATATCTTAATGTGTTGACTTTGTTAGTTGTCCAATTGTCATAATTGGAGTATAAGTTGAAATACTTTTAAAAGTTTAAAAGTGATTAATTGTGAAAATAACTATTTTCTCCACCTTTTCATTTAAGGGGGATTTGCCAAAACCAACCTAAAATTTCATTTCAACCCTAAAGGTGTACCCCTTATTGAGTCAAATGCAAAACCAACCTAAAGGGGTTATGAAGTTACTACTTAACCCTTGTGACCAAACAAAAAAACAGACAGTTATTTTACGGTTCTATCCTTTGCAAGTCTACACATAATAGAGAGAAGTCTACACATTTGTAGACCTTCTTAGAAGTCTACTTTGTAGACGTATTCTACAGTCTACATCGTCATTTGATCTTATAATTTAATTTTAAAAATGTATAAAAATAATTTTTGGGAAGTTTTTAAATAATCATCAATATAAAGATTAGTATGAAATATATAAATTAAAA
>CAKOAT010178488.1:2216-17739 GCA_932364175.1 Eruca vesicaria subsp. sativa
TAGTTAAATTATATTTGGGATATTAATTTCGTTTTTAATATAATTTGGAAACATTGACATTTTCTAAAAATGATACTTTACATTTAGTATATCTAAAAAGACAATATTGTTTTGTTAATATTACGTTTTTATTTTGATTTTCCATTTTTTATAACAATTAACATTTTTAAGTAATTTGTAAAATGTTAATATTTATTTTGTTAGCTAAGTTATATATGGAATATTAATTTCGTTTTTAATATAATTTGGAAACAATGATATTTTATAAAAATAATAAACTAATATAATGATGTGTCATTATACGATTGGAGGACTTAAATCCTACGTGGACGTCCTCAATGGCTTATAGCCTCAACTTTTATATAGTATAGATTCGTAATTGTATGTTTAAAAATATAAAAACCTAAATAACTACAAATATTCACATCTATATTTAGGTTTAAGCTTTCTTATATTATTTTTTACAAAATTTACAACAAAAATATTACCGGAGTATTTTTGTAAATAATAAGCGATCTTTTTTTTGAAGTAGTGTTTATTATATAATAGTATGATGTGTTGTTCAAATAATTATAGGATAAAACATACGTAATTTCTTAAATTTTTATAAAACTCAGATGAAATATCAATTACACTAGGATAAGACATGCGCCTTGTGCAGGGTGAATATATGTAATTAAAATATAAAATTTTAGTATTGACAAATTTAGAATTTACATATGATTGTTTTATATGTATTTGAAATTTTAGAATTTTTATATAATTATCTATACGTAGGATCACTAACAATGATAATTAGAACTATAGATCAAATTTTAGAATTTAATGGATCCGATTTCATATATCTTTTCACTTTTCAGTGTTCGAGTGACGGAAAATAAACAGAATGTCAGTAGCCTTGATTGGTAGAGTATTAGCAAGTTTCCTAATGTTTTTGTAAGAAACAGTTGGTAAAATACCGCATTTAAAATATATAAAGTTTCAAAACTAATTTAATATAATTTATTTATTTGTCTAATAATAATAGAAAACTATATTTTTGTTACAACTTATTTTTAAAAAATAATTTTATAAAAAAATAAGTTAAATTTTAAATTATTTTAAAAAAAAATATTTTAAGGTTTTCAAATACAAATGAACAATTTAAAATTAATTATGGTCATGATTTAACATAACTATAAAAATAAAAATTAACAAATTAAAAATTAACTCAGTTTTATATCATGATTTAACAATTTAAAAATTAATTATGGTTATGAGAAGTTTACGTTCACATGTCAATCCTATTTATTTTCAATTTTTTCTTTTGTTGTGTTTTTTTATATTTTGGTTATTACTCGATATAAATATTTATTTTGAAGTTTATTCTCATTTCATTTGTTTGTTTTGACCTGGGATTTAGAAAATACTTAAGATTTAAAATAATTAAAGAGATACATACTTAGGTAAAGATCTGCACTTTATGCACAATAAGTATTTTATATTTATTATTTATTTTATATTTTCTGCATATTATAAGATAATAAAATCATAAATATATATATTAAATAACTGAGAAATCAGTTACTATTATGTAATAAATTTGCGTATGCATATAAATTTAACTGTCACTTTGTTTATTCGCAATTAGGATAAATAAATCAAAATAATCAATCTTATATATTGTATATGATATATAATTAAATTTAAATGATATAAACATAGTAATATAGCACACTTTTAATATATATATTTATTAAATGAGGTTTTTACTCATATGATTTTATGATTATTTGCATATTTGTGTAACAAAACTTTACAACAAAGATTTTTTTTTTTAATGTGAGATGTTTAGTAGTTTTAATAATTTATAATCATTTAAAAAAACAATGACATATTTCAAAATTAAAATATTAACTTTTCAATATATGTTCAAGGCAAATATCAAAATATAAGTATGTATTTTCATATGATGTATAGTTTAATCAAAACGATATGAAATATATATATTAACTAAAATTATTTCTTCACATGGTCTTATAATCATTATATTTTAATATAGAAAAAAATAAAACTTTGATCCTAAAAGTTTATGTGAGACTTTTAATAGTTTTAGTAATTTATACTCATTTTGAAAAATTCGACAACATACACAAAAAAAATCTAGATTTTTATTATATGATTAAGGTAATTGTGTAATTTATTTTAATAATAAATAAATAAACAAAATGAGAAAAAGTATACAGATTGTTATCAAATCTTTATTGTTTAAAATCATTAATTGTCATATATATATTTTAATCATATTAGGTAATTCCGTAGGTTTTATTTAAGGAAAGCATGCGAAACAATAAATATTTGATATATGCGACCAAGTATAGCCTAGGAAATATTAAATTGCTAGAGAGTATAATTTTTAGACTATACATTATATCACATGTTCTAGAATCCTTGGGATTCGAAATAGAAGCCAAAGAACTATGCCACATACGATTGAAGTTATTTTTAATTCTTACAAACTTAAGGTTACAACTTTTTAAATTGGAGTTATTTTTAATTCTTACAAACTTAAGGTTACAACTTTTTAAATGATTCTCAAATAATATATAGGGGATTTGATTTGATTCCATATCAAAAAATATTAAAAATACTGATATTCTTCGTTTCCTTTTTACTATTGATATTCTTCTATATTTGGAATCAAATCAGTAATCATCCATATTTTTAATATAGGAAACATTCCTTTGTAAATATTGATTTTATAAGTCGGTGACAAAAAATAAAAGACGCCTATATAAGTCCATCAGGGAACCCAAACACGAAGGTATACATCGTTTACTTGCCCAACACGTCATAGAAAGAAAGCGGCAACGCTAGAAGAAGAAGAAGAAACCACAGCCTTCAATGTCTCTCGAAGAAGAAAACGAAGAGTTTTCCAGTAACTACGGCGACGTAACGGAAAATTCGAAAGCCGGAAACTGGAGAGAAGCCGTCGAAGGAAAGAAGTGGGCGAATGTGAGCGATTTGGTGGAAGAGATGGCCGGATCTGAGGTTCTGATCAGAGGCAGAGTTGACACGTATCGGCCATATTCTAGCAAAGTGTTTGTGATCTTGAGACAAGGCGACGGTTGCAAAGGTCAGAGTACTGTTCAGTGCGTAGCGAAACAATCGAACGTTGGCGTCAAGATGATTAAATACCTAAAGCAGCTGACTTGCGAATCGATTCTCGATGTCATTGGTGTCCTTGTTGCCCCTAAGGACCTTGTCAAGGGACCTACCCAAAAGAAGGTTTCTTCTTCTTCTTCTAATTAAATCGCTTGTGCTCAGAACCGGTCCTAAATTTAATAATTCATATATTTTGTTTAACCTAATACACTGTTCAAGAAATTAGTAAGTCTAATTAGTCATTCTATAGAATCAGAGCCGACCTTGGAGGGAAGCTGTGTGAAATATTATGACTTAAACCGGTCACATTTGTATAGAAAAATCTTTGTATCCTAGTGGTTTGCTTTGGTAATGCTAAAGTTTCTGGTTGCGGCCGAAGACATTTTTAAATTTGACTTTTAGTCCAATATTTACTAGGACCGGCTCTGTATAGAATATTATTGTCTATATGAGCGTCTAGACCAATTTTTTTTTTTTTTTTGAAAGCTTATATATTCTTGAAAATAGTTTCTTGTCTAAACCGATTATTTTTTGAAAGTTTAGACCGATTTTGAAAACTAAATATTCTAGGGAAATAGTTTCTTTTAGGTCCGATTTGCCTATTAGGCGGATCTATATGTGTTTGTGTTGATCGATTATATGTTATATTGCAGGTAGAAATTCAGGTGAGGAAAGTGTACTGTGTGAGCAGAGCCTTAGCAAGATTACCACTTGGTGTGGAGGATGCTGCAAGAAGTGAAGCTGATATTGAAAAATCTCTTGAGGTAACTGTGAATTTTACTCTCATTCATTTATTATTAATGCTGGTGGTGGTGGTGGTCAAATCTTGTTCATAAGAGCTAGCTCTTGTTTGTTTTCATTTGCAGATGGGAATTAAAGCTGTTCGTGTCAATCAGGATACACGTTTGAACAATAGATTTCTCGACATCAGAACAGCAGCTAACCAAGCCATCATCCACGTTGAGTGCAGAACCGAACATGTAATGGAGAAATATTATTACATATGTTTTGTACTTTTTCATTATTTGGATATTTATTTATTACCTTTTTTTTTTTCTTAATTGTAGTTTTTTAGAGGAAAGTTGCTAGACATGGGTTTTGTTAGTATCCACACACCGAAACTGATAGCTGGAAGTAGTGAAGGAGGTTCTGCTGTGTTTAAATTGGACTACAAGGGACAACCTGCTTGCTTAGCTCAGTCTCCTCAGCTACACAAGCAAATGGCTATATGTGGTGACCTGCGACGAGTCTTTGTGGTAGGTCCTGTTTTCAGAGCTGAAGACTCGTTCACTCATAGACATCTCTGTGAGTTTGTGGGTCTTGATGTGGAGATGGAGATTCATAAAGACTATTCTGAGGTAAAAAGCTTTGTGTAATGGATACAAATATTAAAATTTTATCTTTTATTCTGAGTCCAGTGTTAATAATATCTCTTGTTGTTGTTGTTGCAGATAATGGACCTTGTGGATGAGTTGTTTGTGTATATGTTCACTGAATTGAATGAGAAGTGCAAAAAGAAACTTGAAGCTATTGGAAAACAGTACCCTTTTGAACCTTTGAAGGTAATTAACCCCATATGCTAGTATTAGAAACTGAGTTTTTTTTTTTGTATCTTAAATTGGATTCTGACGATTTTTATGTTGAAAAATTGCAGTTTCTTGAAAAAACATTGAGGTTAACCTTTGAAGAAGGGATTCAGATGCTTAAGGTATTTTTTTTTTTTGCAGTTTACCTGAGTTTTGACTATCAAATACTAATAATTGTTATGATGATGTGGTGACAGGAAGCAGGTGTGGAGGTTGATCCTCTTGGCGATCTAAACACTGAATCTGAGAGAAAACTTGGCCAACTTGTATTCGAAAAGTAATCACATCACTTGTATGCTTTGAAGATGATTTTTATTGTAGTTCTGTATCTCATTTTGTGTTTGTTGATTTGGGATAGGTACAAGACTGAGTTCTATATTCTGCATCGGTATCCAACAGCGGTTAGGCCTTTCTACACCATGCCTTGTGCTGATAATCCTCTTTACAGTAATTCTTTTGATGTCTTCATCAGAGGTATTATCTCTTTAGTTAACTTGTGATGTTCTCTCACCAATTATGAATTTGATACTAAGTTTATAATGTGTTGTTGTGTCCTTAAGGTGAGGAGATCATGTCAGGAGGTCAACGTATCCATATCCCAGAAGTCTTGGAGGAACGTGCAGTAGAATGTGGCATTGATGTCAATACAATATCCACATATATCGATTCATTCAGGTAACAAAATCTACAAACTCGGTTCTTTTTTTACATTTGTTTATGTCTATCTGAGTTGTATTCTAAGCAGACAGAGAAATGTTTCTTACAGATACGGAGCGCCTCTCCACGGTGGATTTGGAGTAGGGCTAGAGCGAGTGGTGATGCTTTTCTGCGCACTTGACAACATTCGAAAAACATCGCTCTTCCCTCGTGACCCTAAAAGGCTTGCACCCTAAAGGCATTTTAGTTTTGTGATGCTGATGTTATGTTACATTCAAGATGTTTGCAAGTTTGTAATAAATGATATTTTTTTTAGTTGTATTTCCTGAAACATCATCGTACTTACTTTGAGTTTGTTGGGACTAGCCGTTGCTCAATACAATGTAAGTACATGAAAAAATATCCATGATTAAGGCATCTAAAGAACAACACTCAGATCCCAAAAGAACAACAACAACAGTGGTGAGAGACAAGTTCATAGACCGTGAAGGAACCTCTTTAGACCAGCGCTGATCCGTAGAAGACAGCTTCTACAGGACCCGTCATGTAGATATGGCTGTCTTCTTGCTTCCACTCTTATCTCCAATGGTCCCCCCGGCAGATCCACCGTGCATTTCTGTTCCACACATCAAAATGAATAATACACGTCAAATGAAAATTCAAATGCTAATCCAAACTTAGTACACAACACCTGTGTCTCTAAACTAATTATGATTCCTGTATATAATAAGACTAAGAGCGCCATACTATTGTATAAATCTAATAATGATACAACTTTGCAAACTTACCCTGTTGGCTCGACCTTCAAGGACTGCTGCTACAACTAGCGCACAAGCTCCAGTTCCACATGCCAAAGTCGCTCCTGTAATTTTAAGTATGCTTATAAGGAAACATACAGAGAGAGAGAGCTGATGAGATATTGACTTGAACGATTATAGCTGACCTGCTCCACGCTCCCAGACACGCATTTTCAAATGAGAACGTGATAAGACTTCCACAAATTCTGCAGATTAAACAACTTAAAAGATCCATAAATCCAAGATAATGACAGAGAAATTTTGGATAGATATTTCTAATGGAATCTTCCACTAATCTGTGTTGGTTCGAGCTGGAAACATTTCATGATGCTCAAACTTTGGACCAATCTCTGGCAAGTTCAAATCATCAACTTTCAGTTTCTGGTTCTAACACAAAAGGAAAATTACAAACAATGAGAAAAAAACAAAACAGAGAATGATAAGTGTAGCAAGGCAAACACGCACCGGTCCACCTTTAGTACCAAATGTGATACAATGAGGATTGCCCATACTAACACACGTCACATTCCAGCTTTCTCCATCAACAACTAGTTCTCCCTGAATAACAGCTTCACCTTTGTTTCCTGCTAACTTTGTGGGCACATCTTGTGCTTTAAGAATCGGTAGGCCCATATCTACCTTAACCTGTTAGTACCCATATCAAATCACAATGCAGTAAACCTAATACACGAAGTCAATCTTAATGGTTTTTACTTGTCCATCATCTTGAATTTCAGGAACAATCAGACCAGCTCCGGTATGTATTGTAAAACTACACAAAACAATATATAAAAAGACAGTAGAGAGTTTATATAACAATCATGACTAAACACCAGAGCTCTCAATACAGACAAAGAGTACCTGTTTTGCCCTTGCAAGTTCTCAAGCTCAGCAATGAACCTTGCAAAGCATCTAACTCCATTGCCACACATCTACAAGACACAAACAAAAAAAAACAAAAAACAAAAGACCGTTAAAACAAGAACTCACTCAAAACAAATCAGTATAGAGAAGGGCCCCACCTCTGGTTCGCTTCCATCTGAATTGAATATCCTCATAGTGTAATCTGTACCATTGACACCTGGCATTGCGAAAATCACTCCATCAGCACCAACACCGAAGTTTCTATCGCACAGCTTCGCCGCTTGCTCTTGAGTTATCTTAGGTTCCGATGAGTCTCTGTTATCAACCTAACATGAACCCAAAAAAATAAAGTTTTGAATTTTTGGAATGCCCAAAACAAAAGTTTTGATTTTTCGAATACCCAAAAACTAAAAGTTTTGATTTTTGGAATATCCAAATTAAAAGTTTTGATTTTTTTTTTCAAAATCATGTATTGGAATCATATACATTTCGATGGAAATGGAAGTTACCAAGATGAAGTCGTTGCCGAGACCATGATACTTCAACGAAGTGAAGAACTCTTCCTGTTTCTCTCTTGTCGAGAAAACTCGCCGGAGAGAATTTCTCGGCGGCGACAGCGTTCATGGAGGAGGATGCAGACACGTGAAGCTTAGCGTTTCCAAAGAAGTATTTTCTCTCTATTGAGCGAGAAGAGAGAGAAGAGACGGAAGATAGTTTCCTGGAAAATGCATTCGATGGTCGGGGCGGTTGCGGCGCGACGGAGACAGTGCTCGCGGCGGCTATCTCCATGGCCAATGACATATGTTTTCTCTCTCTGCTTGAACTTTCTCCTACAAATCAGGAGACTTTAAAGAAACATCGTGTTGTTTAATGTGTTAGAAACTAAACTCCGCGTTGTTTTCTCCTGGACATAAAAACTTCGTGGCGTGCGTTCTTTAGTGGAATCATTTTTAAATAAAAGGCCTTTAGTAGGAAGCCCATTAAGTGCACAAAAAGTAAGAAAACATCGTGTTGTATTATGTTCTAATAGTTGAACGTCGCGTTGTTTATAATTGAGCATGATAAACTCCCTGTCGTTCCTATTATTGACAGATATTTAATGAAAAAGCCTTTAATAAAAGCCCATAAAAATCTTCGTACAGCCTCACTCTCTCTCTCATTCGCCTGTCTCCTTCCTTGGTTCGCTCTCTCTCTCTCTCTTATTATTTATTTTCAGTCTCTTTCGCTGTCAAATCTTCTCCCCTGAGATTTCTTTCTTTGTTGCTCGAATCACAATTCAGTGTAAGATATCATTTCGTATCTCCCGATCTGATTCTCATTCAAAATTCAATCTTCAAGAGAGACGGTTAGTTTCTAACCTACATTAACTTTATTCTTTTTTTTTTAATATATTTTTCTGTTACTTTTCCCACCTTTTTTAGTTACCCTAATTGAGATCTCACAATTCAATATCTTTTTAGGGTTTTCGAATTTCAGAATCTTATCTCCTCAATTCGATTCGAATCAATCACTTTTCCCTCTCTATATTCAACACAAAGATCCCTCCTTTAATGCAAACCAGTGCTCATCGTGAGAAACCCACCTCCATCGCCATGATCTTGGAAACTCAACGAATCGTCGATAAGCGTCCGAGAAAACGACCGCGTTTAGCTTGGGATGCTCCTCCTCTTCCTCCACCAACGGTAATTGCAATTCTGTTAAAAAAAAAGTTTCGATTTTTAAGTAATTTTATTAATGTTTGTTTTTTTTTTATCTGTCAGGTGTTTTATCCTCCGTTGTACTATGGTCAAGAGTTTGTGAGTGGAGTAGCTCCAAGCTTTGTGTACCCGAACATGTTTTATAACGGCTTTACTCGTCAGGGCTCTCCTCCTTGGAGACCTGATGATAAAGATGGACACTTTGTCTTTGTTGTTGGAGATACTTTGACCCCACGATGTGAGTCTTATCTTTATCTGTTTCATCGTTGAGGTTTAACTACGTTACACTGATATACTCTGTTTCTGTTGTGTGTGTGTGTGTGCAGATCAGATTCTCAGCAAAATGGGTGAAGGTTAGTTTTACTTTTTTTTGATTTTATATGTTTACATAATCCTTTATGATTGGTTTAATCATGGATTGTGTTCTTGCAGGTACGTTTGGGCAAGTATTGGAGTGTTTTGATAATAAGAACAAAGAGGCTGTGGCGATCAAAGTTATACGGTCTGTAAATAAGTATCGTGAAGCTGCTATGATTGAGATTGACGTGTTGCAGAGGCTTACAAGGCATGATGTTGGTGGTTCTCGGTGAGGATCTTTCTTTGCTCTTTTACTACTTCTTGGTTAGTGTTTTATTTATTTATATGCATTTTGGTATAAGCTCTTCCGTTCATTGCAGTTGTGTGCAAATACGGAATTGGTTTGACTATCGTAATCATATTTGTATTGTAAGTACTGTTATCCTTGATAAGTTTGAGGGGAATATCACCCCCTGAGTACTGTGTGAGTTAAAAGAAGTTGCGGATGGGTTTTAAATGGTTTTCAACAGGTGTTTGAGAAGCTTGGGCCAAGCTTATATGATTTCCTCCGCAAAAACAGCTACCGTTCATTTCCTATTGATCTTGTTCGGGAGCTTGGCAGACAACTTTTGGAATCTGTAGCATGTGTGTGGACTTTTCTCCTTGACCCATTCTTCCTTATAGTAGTCCTTTAGTGCCATGGATCATTTTAAATTTTCCGATGCACGACTTAGGCATTAGTAATTATTACTTCATGCTTCTCTTTTGACACTGCAATCTCTAGGGAATCAAAATTGCTCAGACAGTACATCTTTAGACTTTTGTTTACTAGTATACTCAGACTTTGCTCACTCGTGACAGATATGCACGATTTACGGCTGATTCACACAGATTTGAAGCCGGAGAACATTCTTCTGGTATCATCTGAATATATCAAAATACCTGATTACAAGGTGAGTAATCAGTCATCTCCAAGCTCGACGCACTTATGTTCTTGGCTTTATGTGATATATATCTATGAAGGAACTTGCATAACTCAAGTTGGTTAACCCTTTTTCTCTCTTTGTGGTCATGATAATCTAGTTTCTATCACGACCCACAAAAGACGGGTCATACTTCAAGAATCTACCGAAGTCAAGTGCCATCAAGCTTATTGATTTTGGAAGTACAACGTTTGAACATCAAGACCACAACTACATCGTATCCACAAGGCATTACCGCGCACCAGAAGTTATACTAGGTAGATTGTTGAGTCATCTGTGTAGATTATACTTATTTGTATAGCTATCGGTGGTTAATAGTTTGGAACTTTATTGCAGGGGTTGGATGGAACTATCCATGTGACCTGTGGAGTATTGGTTGCATACTTGTTGAACTTTGTTCGGTGAGTATCTTATAGTTTACATGTTTTTATGTACACCAAGATTCACGTCACCGTATCCCACAATAGATGTTTCTTTTGAATAAATTTTACAGGGAGAGGCACTTTTCCAAACGCATGAAAATTTGGAGCATTTGGCCATGATGGAAAGGGTACTAGGACCATTGCCACCTCATATGGTGCTCAGAGCCGAGTAAGAACAACAAGTTCAATCTTATTAGCAAAATAAGATACCAGCGGAAATGAAAGTGAACTTTTTAATTTCTTAAATCAAAATCAAAACCGTTCTCCTGCAGCCGGCGCTCGGAGAGATACTTCATGCGAGGTGCAAAGTTGGATTGGCCTGAAGGTGCAACGTCGAGAGACAGCTTGAAAGCAGTGTGGAAACTTCCCCGGTTACCGGTAAATAATCACTTAAGATTAAGAATCAATTAAATAGCTTTGGAATTGATATTCACTCATCTGTGTTTAATTTGAAACTTCTGCAGAACTTGATCATGCAGCATGTGGATCACTCGGCGGGTGATCTGATAGATCTATTACAAGGGCTGCTTAGATATGATCCAGCGGTGAGGCTCAAGGCAAGAGAAGCATTGAACCATCCCTTCTTCACACGAAGCCGAGAACAGAGTATCCCCTTTAACTCAAACCCTGGTCCATTTTTATATAACCACAAGAACTAGTAAAAGAAGAAACAGCAGATGAATGTTTGGATAAAAAAATCTGCAGCTGGTTTCTTCATTTTTCTTGGGTTTTCTGTAACCTTAGTCATAATTTCATGTATAGAAATGAAAAGAAAGAGGGAAAGGCTTTTGTACCTTATTTCGTGTGTCTGTTCTTTTTTTTTGTTTCTTTGGGTTCGGTCTCCGACCACGACCACCACTAAGGTTGTTCCGTGGTGGTTCAAATGTGTTACTACAGTTACTTACACTCTAAAGTCAAAGTTGAATGTGTGTCATCTTGCAATGTGTGTTTCATGATATTTTAAACAAGTAGATGGAGCGTGAGACTGAAGCCCATCAAAGACAGAAACGTTGTCGTATTGGATGAAGCAAACAGGTAGAGTATGTCGGTATGCTTTTCTTTGGTCTTCTTTCCTCAGATCTCTTTACTGAATAAAGGTTTTTGAAGGTTTCTCGCAAACAACAAGAATCATGGAGTCTCTGGGAAGATTAAAGATTCATCACCAACCACCCCACTTTTCCTTCACTCACACCTCTTCTTCATCCTCCTCCCTGAAACAATCTTCATTCTTAATCCCACCAAACCCCTCTTTCAAATACCCTTCACTCAAAGCTTCTTCTTCAAAATCTCAAAACCCTCTCCAGAAGTCAACACCTTTCCCTCTCCTCAAGTCCACATGCATCACTCTAACAACCGCCGCAACTCTCCTCTCCCTCAACCTCCAGCTCAAACCTCCGGCCATCGCAGCTCCCATCACACCTCCATCATCATCAGAAAGTAACAGACACGTCACCTATGAAGACAAAGAGAAAGCCTTGGAAGAGCATTTAGCAACTCACCCTACTGACGTGGACTCTCTTAGTTCCTTGGTGGAGGTAAAATTCACATCTTATAAGCTTCCAGAAGCTATAAAACTACTCGACCGTCTGATAAAACTTGAACCGTATGAACCGAAATGGCCGGTTAAGAAAGCCAGATACTTTACCTGCGATGGAGACACATCATCAGCTCAAACCGTACTTGAAAAGGTTTTAGCTAAACACCCTCTTCATGCTGAAGCTTATTACGTCCTGGTCACCGCTTATTCCAATGCAGGTCATGATTGGAAAAGAGTAGAGAGTAGAATCGAGGAAACAATGTTGAGATGTGAAAAGGAGAATAAGCACAAGGAGTATCGTGAGTTTAAGCATCTTGTGGCTCAGATTCGTGTGGTTAGAGGGAAACATAGTGAAGCGTTGAAGCTTTATGAGGAGCTTGTGGAAGATGAACCAAGTGATTTCTGGCCGTATTTTTGTCGAGGAGGTATATACACTTTGCTGAAGGAGGAAGACAAGGCGGAGGAGGAGTATCTCAAGTTTAAGAAACTTGTGCCGGAGAATTATAATTACATGGAGGATTTCTTGGGGAATAATTTGTTTGCAGGAGAGCTTTTCTCAGCAATGGGGTGAGAGGATCAGGACTAGAGTTGAATGGTGGCATTGGGTGGAGGATGATCATCAGAGAGTTGAATGGGTGGCATTGGTGGGATTGTCTGTAATGTTTTAGCAAATCGTATTGAGAGAAAATAAAATGCTTTAGTATATTGTCTGTAATGTTTTAGCAAATCGTATTGAGATAATTTGATTTGGATGATGGATTTGTGTCATAATTGCATGTGTTTAGATACTTAAATACATCTTGTTCGTTAGGATATTTCTAACTCCACTCTATTTGTTTTCTTCTAAAATTTAGTAAAATGGAGTAGGAAGTAAAAAAAACTTCTAATCATATTTCATTTCTCATTTCATAATAAAATTTATTTTATAAATGGATTAATTTATTGTTTGTTTATTTATTATCCACTACAAAATTAAAAATATGGTAAGATTGGCGTATTTTTACTTAATATTCTATTTTACTTCATTTTTTTTAAAAAAATTAAGTTTTACACTAATATTGTTATAAGCACCTCCGGGTTTAAAGGTGTTTTAAGAACATTTTTATTGAAGGTTCAAACCCAAAATCCACACAGATTCCAAAAAAAAATATTATAATAATCGTGGGTTCCATATTTTTGATGACTCTGTCTCCTGCAGTTTCTTCCATGTGAACCGGCATCACTGTTTCGCGGACCGCATACCATATGGCGACCTGGTATTGATTCAGTTATTTAATTATTTTTTCAAAAAAATCAAATGAAAAAATTAATAAATAATGAAAACATATGAACCCGAAAAGGGAATTCACTAATTGAGGTGCTCTAACTCCGTCTCCGCCTTGTACTTTATGGTTTCGCGTTTTTCTACACCTTTCAATTTTAGAGGAGGATACATTATTTTTAAAAGGTTGTTTTGGTGAAGTATTATTCTTCATCTTTGAGTATTTGATGTCCCATTCTTTTCATTAACAATTTATTTTGTAGTTGTTTGCTTAATTTTATATTGTTCTATTTTACTATCTACATTTTATATTACTGATTTGGATATTTTATTTATTTGATTTGATAATGACTTATGTTCATCTTGATCTAACCTTTTTAAAGTAAATTTAAATAAATGAATCTTATCTGATTCACCTGAAGTGTAAAATACTCGAAGGAATTCGATATTCCTAACAGGCCTGACTCTTACCCATGGCTAAAGGGGTATGGGCCCTGGGTCCAATTTCTTTTCATAAATAATATAAGAAAAATGCACAACTTTTATTAAAAAATATAAATAATAGCAGAAAATAGCCTAATTTTTATAAAAAAAGTATATGAAAAAGCCTAATTTTTTTTTTAAATTACCATAAGTACATATAAACTTTTTTTTTGCTATGAACCCAAAATGTGTTTGAGACGGACCTGATTCCTAAACTAAGACTAGAATTTGACCCGCACCCCCGTGCGGGTGTTTAATTTAACTTGTGTTTAATGTAAATTCATAAACCGTTGGTTTTTTTACAATTTTTTATGTTTTTTAATTTACATATAAAGTAAAATATATTATTTTATAATATAAATATTTAATAATAATTTTTACTTGTACATAGTAGTATATTAGAAATTTTATAATTTGATGCAATTTGATGTAATCGTACTATTCATATACTAACATGTTTTTTTGTTAATTTATTTTAAAAGAAAACATACTAAAAATTATTTTTTGAATTAGTTTTCTATGAGTTATCATTAATTTTATGATATATTTTTTTTTAAATTGAACTCACACAATTTTATATTTGACTAAATTAAATAAGGTAATATTATATTTAAAAATTATTTTATATAATGTATACTATATATTTCGGTTTGTGTTTTAATTTTCATCACAGAGAAAGAAAAATCATTGAAATTAATTAACTTAAACTGATTTTAAATACAATGACATAATCTGTAAATAAAAAGAAATACAAAAGGAAAGTATTTAATTTATTGTAAGTATAATGGCTAAATGTACAAATAAAAGAAAATACTTAATCTTCTATCCATGTTTCCAAACAATGTTTCATTTATTTTGCTATCCTTATTTCCAAACAGTATCAAAAGGTACTTCCGTTTTAATAATATAGACTAGAACTTGACCTGCACCCCCGTGCGGGTGTTTGATTTAACTTGTGTTTAACGTAAATTCATAATTCGTTGGTTTTTTACAATTTTTTTTTTATGTTTTGTAATTTACATATAAAGTAAAATATGTTATTTTATAATATAAATATTTAATAATAATTTTTATTTGCACATAGTAGTGTATTAGAAATTTTATAACTTGATGCAGTTTAATGTAATCATACTATTCATATACTAACTTGTTGTTTTTTTGTTAATTTATTTTAAAATAAAATAACATACTAAATTTTTTTTAATTAGTTTTCTATGAATTATCATTAATTTTATGTTTTTTTTTAAATTGAACTTACACAATTTTATATTTGACTAAATTAAATAAGGTAATATTATATTTAAAAATTATTTTATATAATGTATACTATATATTTCGGTTTATGTTTTAATTTTCATCACAGAGAAAGAAAAATCATTGAAATTAATTAACTTAAATTGATTTTAAATGCAATGACATAATCTGTAAATAAAAAGAAATATAAAAGGAAAGTATTTAATTTATTGTAAATACAATGACTAAATGTACAAATAAAAGAAAATACTTAATCTACTATCCATGTTTCCAAACAATGTTTCATTTATTTTGCTATCCTTATTTCCAAACAGTATCAAAAGGTACTTCAGTTTTAATAATATAGATAGACTAGAACTTGACCCGCACCCCCGTGCGGGTGTTTGATTTAACTTGTGTTTAACGTAAATTCATAAATCGTTGGTTTTTTACAATTTTTTTTTATGTTTTGTAATTTACATATAAAGTAAAATATGTTATTTTATAATATAAATATTTAATAATAATTTTTATTTGTACATAGTAGTGTATTAGAAATTTT
>CAKOAT010178488.1:20328-47774 GCA_932364175.1 Eruca vesicaria subsp. sativa
ATTTCCAAACAGTATCAAAAGGTACTTCAGTTTTAATAATATAGACTAGATTTTGACCCGCGCAACCGCGGGGGTATTTGTTTTCGTTTATAGTTAGTTATATAAAAATTTTATTTTCACTTTTAAATTGATATATACTATAGTAATCATATATTTACGATATGTATAGTAAATGTTTTTCAAACATAATAATATTATATAATAAGTGTTTTAATCAAATAGATTGTTTCAAATTTTCTATATTATACATGTTTTTCAAACATGTGTTTGTTTCTTCTATATTTTATTGTTTGTTAGATTAGTATTTCATTTTTAGATAAAATAATATAAATACAGCTTGATTAAATATTAGTGTACTTTAATTTGCAAAGATAATACAAACTTCGAAGATAATTTTGCTATAAACTAAACTTATAACTTCATAAATTAATATTATAAAGAATTTTATTAAAAAGGAATTTTTTAAACAATTTCTTTTTAATTTTTTTTTTTAATATTTACATCGAAATAAATTTTTCTAATATATATAGCGTGTAAATTTTGTTAGGGTATATAAATATTCCATATTACTAATCTGTGATTTTTGTTAATATATTGTGGATGCATTTAACTATTATTGACATATTTCCTTATAAATAATAGAAGATTTCTAAACTTATATCTATTGACATATTTCGTGTAACTAAATTGGAAGGTGTGGGGTAATTTACCAAAACCAAATTGTTAAACATATTTTTGTTATTATAGATATGATTTTACATAAGATATAATAATGATAAGATTATTAGAGAGTTAATGTAACATAACTTTCTAGTAATAGTCCATTTTTTAAGAAATCACACATGAAGTCAAGTCATGACTTCTGTTTTAATATATAAGATACTCGAAAAAACGAAATACCAAACCCGTACTGAACGGATATCCGATCCCTAATCCATGATACATAAAACTAGTCACTCGTTTCGTATTGAACGCTCAGATATTCCAATGCAGTGGAGAAGAGAAGCTGGGATGATGTCGAAATCCTATACATTGTTTCTAACTCTTCCATCATCTTCTTCTTTCTACCGGTTGGTTTCAAGGAGAATCCAGCTCTCTTTAAACAGTTAGATTTGGCAAAGATGTATCTTACCAATTCTTTCTCTTTGTATCTTCCTCCATAATCATTCCATTCAAAGATCTTTAGATGGGTTGACAAACACTCGGGAACAGAACTTCGTAGGCTCCATGAAAGTGGCAACTCCTCCGCATATCGAATGAATGTCTGTTAAACAACCACAAGAGATAATATATTGAATATTTCCCCTATAGTGAAACTGCATGAATGAAAGTACAAACCTGGTCGATGGAAAGAATTTTTAAATTAGGAGAGTTTTGAAGCAAAAACAATAGTGGCTCTAACCAGTCTAAACTATCTGCAAGTCTTATCTTACATTCCAGAAGCTGTGAGAAGTTAATAGTGTTAAACCACGTAAACTGCAATGAACAACAGAAACAACACATAAGTAAAAAAAAAAAAAAACATAAGAAATGTGATCATGCTAATGAAACTGAAGAAGAGCACTGCATACCGTTGCAAAGTTCAAAACTAACTCGAGATTTATGACTGAGGAAAGACATGTCTTAAACTTGTTGTCAGGGTAACAAGAACCGCTAATAAATGCCTTGTCAAGGTGAGTCTCGTTCTCAATGAAGCAAGAGTCCCCCGAGTAATCAGCGATAGTGATTTCCTTTAAACCGGGAGAATCTATAACCAAAGTCCCCCCACCGTTGTGTGATTCTAGTTCCCCATACACATACACATGCACATAGGATAAGCTTTGTAATAATGGAGCTTTTATCTAGGGGTGGGCGTTCGGGTACCCGTTCGGGTTCGGGTCGGGTATTTCGGGTTTTCGGGTATTTCGGTATTGGGGTTTAGAACCCGTTCGGGTATTTTTACATATCGGGTCGGGTTCGGATATTTTTAATTCGGGTTCGGTTATTTCGGGTCGGGTTTGGATATTTAGATTTTGAAAGAAAAATTTTAAATTCTTAATTACTTAAGTTTCATGTATTTAAAATTTAACTATTAACTTAACTGTTTTTTAAATGTTTAATAAGTTAGACGATTAATAAGTTAGACGATTAATAAGTTTGAAAATAAATTATTGAAAATAAAAATCATTATTTTGGTTATTATTTTCGAATTTTGGATGCAAATTTTGTTTAAAGTATGAAATAAGAAGCTTAACATGCATTTTAAATGAGTAACAAATCATTTTTTTTACAATTATATGTATATTATCTGATATTAAACTATATACAACATTAATATAAATAGTTTTAATAAAATGAGATAAAATAAACTAGGAATAAATAGGTATATATACATATGTTCGGTTATCTTCGGATACCCGTTCGGGTTCGGGTATTACCCGTTCGGGTTCGGATATCCAAACTCTCGTAACTCAATACCCGTTCGGGTATTTTGGTACTTCGGTTCGGATTTCGGTTCGGATACTTCGGGTCGGGTTCGGGTACGAGTTCGGGTATCGGATAAAGTGCCCACCCCTATTTTATCTCAAAAACTTTCACGTTGTCTTGGTGATCATGTCGTGCTACACTCAAAATTTTGAGCTTAGGGCAACTTGATAAAAGCCTAGCAAAAGAATCTTCATCTTTGTACACCACAGAGTGAAGTTCAAGATCTTCCAAGAAAGGGAGGCAAGCCAGAGAAGGAACATCCACGAGAATCTTTCCGGAAAGACTCAAAGAAACGAGCGAAACGCATGTGTAAAGACTCTTAGGCAAGATAGTATACTCGGCAGACCACCTGAGTATGAACTCTATCTCACGCACCCTTTTATCAACAGCTTTTTCAATCCACTTTCCAACGTCAACATTTACATCAACAGGGCATCGCGGACCGAGTTCTATACCTAGTTTTTCTAATACAGGTGCCTTGTGGACTCGTAATGACTCATTAATAAACCGTAAAAACCACCGTTGGTAACTATTACCAAATAAAAAGTCGAGGAAACCTACTTTGTTGTGAATACCATCGTTCATATTATAGTCAAGCTTTGGCACCATCGTCCAAATGTATCTCCATCGTTTTGATAAGATAATGGTAGCTACTGCATATTTTGTTGGGACAAGAGACAATATTTTCACGAGCAAATCGTCAGGGAGAGCACTGATCTTGTCTTCTTCTACTCCAATTCTTTTGGTTTGTCGTTTCTTTGATGAGTATCGTCGGGAGACTTGTTTTAACAGTAGTGGAATCCCTTGTTCTAGCAGTATCAAAATCACATCTTCAACATGAATTGAGCCGACTAATAATAAAAGCTGTTCAATCATACTTTTCCTCTCGAACTTCTTCTCTACATCAACAACATTTTAGGGTATCCTTGGCTTTGAGGGTTTTGATTTATATCTCGTGTGTTTGATTTTGGTTATTTAATTTTATGTTTTATTTTCTTAACTAGATTAGGGACTAATTTATAAATATTCAAATGTTAAACTTAATTTTTTTTTTAATAAATCCAAATTTTATCAAAGAAAAGTTGTAAATTAATTTTAGAATCTAATTTCAATATTTATATTAGTAACTGATATTAAAATTATGTTTTTAAATTTAAATTTCATGCACAACTAATCCCATATAATTCAATATATGCAATGCGTAATGCCACAATCAGTCAATCACAAACGATCAACAGTAAATCCATTTGGAAGCCAAATTAAAAAATCGAATTTTGCAACCAAACAAACCAGAGTAGTACAAAAGATTATGACAAAAACAAAAGAGTAACAGAAATAATTAAAGTTTTAAAATTTAAAATGTAGACTTACTTTTGTTTTCTAGAGAGAGCTTGAACATTCCCGTTCCTTATAGCTGCGTCGTAAAATGCATTTCAACTCGGCTTTGAGCAATCAAAACACAAAGATAATCTGTCTGGAATTAGATACATGTACATCTAATATTTTCCAATTCTAAAAAGACAAATATATGAGACTTCTTTATTAGATATAATTTTTTTAGCAACATTGGAAGACATTATTAATATCTCACATTTCTAATTAAGGGTATACAAGCAAAATTGAGAGGGCTTGAAATCTTCAGTTGTAAGAAATAAGGAAAAACATGTCTGAGAAGAAACAATAAACCTTCTGATTGAAAAGAGATGTGTTTTTAGTTTACATGAAAACATCTTCATCATTGTATATGGATGATTTAAATAGTCTGATGATGCGTAAGGTTGAATTGAAGCAAACTTTTGTTTTCCATCCTCATAGATCTTTGTAGAATCACGGTAACAGTTCCTTAAAACATGTGCCTCAGATCACTACATATAAATATAAGAAAGATCAGAGAGAAGGGTAGCCATTAAACACACAACATCTCATATACAAATGAAAATAGAGAGATCATAATTCACCTTCTTAAACAAAAAGAACTACATCTCTTGCAAGTGTTGGCAACATAACTTATGCAAAAGAATTATATGCAGCATCGATATTATTAATATCATATACGATCAAACGATTAAATATAGATATGTAATATAAGTAAAATTACTAGTAATATTATTTATGAAAATTAATAACTATTCCTAAAATTATGAAGAACATGAAAAATCAGCAAAATCACTTCATAAATAATAATATAGATAAATACTTATAGTAAAACATTATACAGTATTTGATTTAAATTATTTAATTTTATGTTTTCTATTTACTCTCTATGTTCCACAAATATAAAAATTATGAACTTTCACACATTTTTTAGAAATAGATTTACAATACTGAAAATAACTCTCTTTAATTCTATAGGTTTCGAAAAAAAATTACTTTAATAGTAACTGTCTTAATCAACATGAATAAAAAGTAAAAAGTTAAAAATTACATTAAAACATAAAACTTTTTTTTTAAAACATAAAACTTACATTACTGTAAAACGAATCTCAATTTTTTTTTTAATTTTGTGGAACCGTGGGAATATCTTCTTAATGAATAATGATTAGAAAAGTTTATCTCAGAGACCAAAACCAAATAGGGTTATCTATCACCAACAGGTGTCTCCTCTCCTTTATAACTTCACTTATTGCTAGGTCCATCGTGTTAAGCTCATTTGGTCATTCGTATTGAAATGTTTCAGCGGTTATGGTACTGACAGTGAACACTAGGGTTTAATGTCATCACTCCTTTCATATACATGCAATCTTGTAGAGTCATTGTCGGTTTCAGATCCTTGTATAGGCGGTGTTGTGCCATTGGTTATAATGTGGTTGAAGTGATGTATATTTACTTGAATTTAATCTAGCTTGTACAGCCATTCTCGGTTTCAGGTTCTTGTAGGCAGTGTTTTTCCAGTCACATCGTACAATATTAGAGTCAATTTTGTGGCTTCTTGCACATTATCTATAAAAGCATAATCTACCATGTTCTAGAATCAATAATCTTACAATAACAAATTAAACCACTACTCCAAGCTTATTCAAGTAACCAAATGCACAAAGCACAATGCTTTGCATCTATTAGTGGTGGATAATTAGGAGATATATCCAGGTTGTTGTTAGTCATATCTATGATAAAGATCTCATCATCCATGAAGTTGTCAAAACTGGACCACAAATCACAAACAATGATCTTCTTCTTCTCTTGTAGTTGACGTTTATAAATGCTATGTTCAGTCACCATGTTCTTGCCTTAGTAAGGCTAAGGTCCCCACTCCCACAATGCCATCAAACTAGTTCAATAAATGTTTTACTTGGTCAGTTAAACAAAAGCCAAATAGACAGTAGATTTTTGGTTTACGAGTATGATTTTCTTCATGGTTTTAACCGTATCAAATTTAACTTATTTTATATTTCTCATCTGTTAATACAAAATTGTTTCATTTTACATTTGCAGTATGATTGTTTTCATGGTCCCATCCGCAGTAGATCGGATTGCAATATCCTTATCTTGGACTTGATGTAACTAACACATACATTGGTTCTGATTCTCAGTCTCTTGAAAAATCTGCTTACTTGTCCGTCTGATGCAATTAAGATCAGTCTCTACCATTGTACTCTCGTATCCACAACTTTATCAATTAACGCACCTAACACTTGATATTCGCATTATTGCACCACCTTGTGGTACTAACGTTTGAGAAGATATATATGGAGTAAAATAAGATTTAGATTTTGTAGCATTTCTTATTTATTTTGAAGTTCAACTAGTTAATTAATAGATAAATAAGTTCCTTTCTTGCTCATATTCTTGATGATCAAATGATTCACCTAAATTTTATATACAAGTTACATAATTATTTACTTTCTACGGTAACGCACATATTCAAACTGTTATAATGTATTTAGTGTGTTAATACTCTAATCTAGTCTAATATGTTTTGTACTTTATGATTAAATTAAGATGTTGGCAGTTGATCATAGGTAGGAATGTCAAAATTGGGTCCATACGCGGAACATGCCCGTATAAATTTGTGGCGAGGCGGTACTGGGCCCGGGGTTTGTTAGCACGCAAAAAAAGGCTTAAAATGGGTCTTTGTGGGGGTGGACTCAGAAGCGGGATGGCCCATTTATACTTTGGGTAATCCTAATGTCCCGCATCTTCAACCTTCTCATTTTCTGCGCCTCTTGAAAAAAAAAGAGACTGAACAAAATACGACTCGGGAAGACAAGAAAGTGAGCTCCAGTGACAGCGGTTTGTTTCTCGTTGGAGATCCCGGTCGATGGTACTGGTTCAGCTTCTCCTCTCCGCCTGTGACAAGAATCTGAGATTTGGTGAAGGCTTTGTCACAAGACCGTCGACGCTGAACCGTCATCACCACCTGGGATCTTCAGCGACGGGTTTTGAGTCTCTCTTTCTCTCCATGCATGTCACAGAGGTAATGAAAGAAGGTATGTGGTTGATGTCGATTTCTATTATCAGTTCTAACTAACATGATGTTCAAATTTCAGATGATTTCTCTTCAGTCGACCAGCGGAGCTTCCATTCTTCTCAGATCCACCACCGGAGCTTACCTCCAGCAAAGACGAAGCGGTCTTCAAAAGTTTGATTCGCTTTCCTTCTTCTAGTTCTACATGTCTGCAAATAAATTGAAGTCTTATAGATTTTCGGACATGCATGTGTATTAGTGGTTCGGTGATGTCTGATATTGTTAATTACTTGGTTTTGTCTCGGTATTATATATAATTTGCAAATTTTTAGCTAAATAAGATTTTTTTTCTCGGTTATTTGTTGTATGTTTGTAGACAACTAGATTGATATGTTCTTGGAACAGCCTCCTACGTCAAGAACAGCCATGATCTACTATATCTGCATCTAGCTCGCATGACGGTTTGTAAGTGACTATGCATATTGGCAGGACGGGATTGGGACAACCTTTCGTGGACTGCAGTCCGCGCGGAACAGATCTACTGTGTTAGATCAGCTTGAATCATTTATGAGATAATGTCTAAACCGAGTTATGGGTTAGGATAAGTAAGAAGTCCTGAGATTTAGGAGTTATCTAATATCTTAGTTGTTGTTATCTTTATGACATGTACTCTATATATTTGGAGGTATCGGTTTGTGATACAACGAGAGTTTTTGGTGCTTTAGTTTTGAGAGGATTTTCTAAAGCTTGAAGTAAGTTTAATAAGAGAGTAATTCTTGTTAAAGTTTGTTTGTGTTCGTGTGTTTTGCTTAATCAAGTTTTTCATTTGGTATCAGAGCAAAGGAGGATTCGTTCTAAGCAAAACGCATAATGGGAGATCTATCTACGACGGTGATAAAACCTAAAGACAGTGGACCTTCAAAGTTCACATGTCCGATGCTGAATGCCACAAACTACACAGTTTGGGCAATAAGGATCAAAGTTCTGCTCAAACTACATGGCGTATGGAGTGTAATTGAAGAGGAATCTAGTGAAGCTGAGAAGAACAACATGGCAATTGCAATACTCTTCCAGTCCATACCAGAGGTTCTTATATTGCAAGTGGGAGAGTTGGACACTGCTAAGGAAGTTTGGGAAGCGATAAAATCAAGACACATGGGGGCAGAGAGAGTGAGAGAGGCACGTTTACAAACTCTCATGTCCGAGTTCGATAGATTGAGAATGAAGGATGATGAGAAGGTTGATGACTTTGTGGGAAGAATGTCTGAGATATCTTCAAAGTCAACCGCTCTTGGAGAAAAGATAGAAGAAGTTAAGATAGTCAAGAAGTTTCTCAGCAGCCTTCCTATGAGCAAATACATCCAAATTGTGGCCTCCTTGGAGCAGGTCCTAGACCTAAAGACTACAACCTTCAAAGAAATTGTTGAACGTATAAAGACGTTTGAGGAACGTATTGCTCTTGACGAGGAAGATGCACAAGAGAATCAAAAGCTCATGTATGCAAATTCGGACTCTCGCTCTACCTCAAATCATGATAACACATACCGTGGAAGGGGACGTGGAGGAAGATACTATAATAGAGGCAGAGGAAGAGGACGAAATGGTGGTAGATACAATGAGCGAGCTTTTCATGAAGCTGATCTGACCAAGATCATATGCTTTAGATGCAATAAGAGTGGACATTATGCATCTACGTGTCCCGACCGGTTGTTGAAACTACAAGAGATCACAGAGGCCAAGGAGAAGGAGGATGACATACAAGAGGCAGAGGAATTGATGGTGAATGAGGTAGTATACCTAAATGAGAAGAACGTTAATCCTCAGGAGCTTGAAGGTAATGCTGATAATGTTTGGTATCTGGACAATGGCGCCAGTAACCATATGACTGGAAACAGGAGCTATTTCAAGTCATTAAATGAATCAGTAACAGGAAAGGTGAGATTCGGAGATGACTCGCGCATCAACATCAAAGGAAAGGGATCAATACTTTTCTGCAACAAAGACGGAGCAACGAAGATCATAACCGATGTTTACTATATACCAAAGCTGAAGAGCAATATTATTTCTCTTGGACAAGCGACAGAATCTGGCTGTGCTGTTCTGATGAGGGATGACTACCTTGTTCTAAAAGACAAGGATGGAAGACTCTTAACAAGAGCCACGAGATCACGAAACCGACTATACAAAGTACACATCAACATGGTTGATCAGATGTGTCTACAAGTTGAGACTGCGATGAGCACCTCGACCCTCTGGCACGCACGCTTAGGGCACATGGGAAGAGATTCAATGGCTAAAATGATCAAGAATGAACTGGTATTCGGAATACCTAAAATGGAGGTTGGAAAAGATACGTGTTCTTCATGCTTGCTTGGCAAGCAAGTACGACAATCATTTCCGAAAGCTACTACCTATCGAGCTGAAAGAATTTTGGACTTGGTACACGGAGATTTATGTGGTCCTATCTCTCCTCAGACGCCATCTAGAAGAAGATATATATTTGTACTCATAGACGATTACTCAAGGTTCCAGTGGTCAATTTTGATGAATGAGAAGGGAGAAGCTTTTGAGAAATTTAAGGCCTTCAAGAACATAGTTGAAAAGGAAACGGGTACCACTATCAAGACATTCAGAACAGATCGTGGAGGAGAGTTCACTTCGTCAGAGTTCACCACGTTTTGTGATGCTACCGGCATAGTCAGACACCTTACGGCTCCTTATTCTCCACAACAGAATGGAGTCGTGGAGAGACGCAACAGGACTCTAATGGGAATGACACGAAGCATCTTAAAAGGCATGGAGTGTCCTAATTACTTGTGGGGGGGAAGCCGTACGACATTCAACATACATCATCAACAGAGTAGCTACTCGAGTGTTGGAGGAGAAAACCCCATATGAAGCTTTGAAGGGTAAGAAACCTAATGTTTCTCACATACGTGTATTTGGGTGCATTGGTTATGCTAAAGTTGACACACCACATCTAAAGAAGCTTGAGAATCGTTCACGTATGCTAGTGCACCTTGGCACTGAACCCGGATCAAAGGCATACAGGATGTATGACCCTACTACACGGAGAATAGTTGTCAGTAGAGATGTTGTTTTCGATGAAACTAAGATGTGGAACTGGAAGAACAATGCAGCAGAGAACACTGAATCCTTCAACGTGATGCTAGGGGCTTATGGAAACAGGGGAATTAATAAAGACGAAGAAGATGGTGGCACAAACGATGCAAGCATTGATTCTATTGTTACACCAAACCAAGCTATCGAAAGCACAGCCAACATAGACGCAGAAACAGAGGATATGAGTGATGACAATGATGTAAGTGTGTTGAGAAGATCTTCACGAGAGAGGAAAACACCGGCCTATCTTGATGACTACATTCTTCTGGCTGAACTTGATGGAGAAAGACTTCTCATGAGTGTCAATGATGAGCCTTGGGATTATGATGATGCGAAGAAGAAGAAAGAGTGGTGTGATGCTTATGACGATGAGATAGCCTCCATCGTCAAGAATAAGACATGGGAGCTAGTTGACTTGCCACAAGGATCAAAGGCTATTGGTCTTAAATGGGTGTTTAAGGTTAAGAGAAATGCGGATGGGACTATAAACAAGTTTAAGGCCAGGTTAGTTGCAAAGGGTTACATACAAAGGCATGGCATAGATTTCGACGAGGTATTTGCCCCGGTGGCCAGAATTGAAACGGTGAGGTCCCTAATTGCATTAGCAGCTTCAAGAGGTTGGGAAATTCATCATCTAGACGTCAAGACAGCATTCTTAAACGGTGATCTGAAGGAAGTCGTCTATGTTTGCCAACCAGAAGGCTATGTGGTGAAAGGACAAGAGAATAAGGTGTATAAGTTACAAAAGGCGCTTTATGGTTTGAGACAGGCTCCTCGAGCCTGGAATGAGAAGCTCAACAAGGTCCTTGGGAGCTTAGGTTTCACAAGGTGCTCAAAGGAACCAGCCTTGTATCGGAAGCATGATGGAGGTAACATTCTTTGTGTCGCAGTATACGTAGATGACTTACTTGTTACAGGGTCGAGTCTTCAGAATATATATGATTTCAAATCTGGGATGGCTAAGAACTTTGAAATGAGTGACTTGGGAAAGCTCATGTACTATCTTGGAATTGAAGTGGTTCAACATTCAGCGGGGATTACTCTGAGACAAGAAAGATACGCGATGAAAATACTTGCTGAAACAGGAATGAAAGACTGCAATGCTGTTCAAGTACCAATGGATCCTAGTTTGAAGTTGTCCAAGGCAGAAACAGAAAAGAGTGTAGAAGAGAAAGAGTACAGACGCAATATTGGATGTCTGAGATACTTATTGCATACTCGGCCAGACCTCTCTTTCGCCGTAGGAGTACTGAGTCGATATATGCAATCACCGAAGACATCTCATGAAGCAGCCTTGAAAGTGATTCTGCGTTACTTGCGTGGAACATGTTCCTATGGAATATGTTTTAAGAGAGCTAAGGAAAGTAGAGTTGAAGGTTACAGTGACAGTAGTCACAATGTGGATGAGGATGATGGACGAAGCACGACTGGACATGTCTTCTACTACGCTGATTGTCCTATTACTTGGACCTCACACAAGCAGGAGACAGTGGCTTTGTCGTCCTGCGAGGCTGAGTTCATGGCAGCAACTGATGCAGCTAAACAAGCTATATGGCTTCAGGAATTGTTGGGGGAGATACTGGGAACAAAGAGTGAGAAAGTTGCTATCATGATCGACAATAAGTCAGCCATAGCTTTGACAAAGAATCATGTGTTTCATGGCCGTAGTAAACACTTTCACCGGCGTTACCACTTTATTCGGGAGTGTGTGGATAATGAGTTAATTGAGGTGCATCACATAGCTGGTACTAAGCAAAGGGCAGACATACTTACCAAGGCGTTGGGAAGATTGAAGTTTAGAGAAATGAGAGAGCTCATTGGAGTGATGGATGTGTTAAAGAATGATATCAAGCTTATGGGGAAGAATGTTGGATCAGCTTGAATCATTTATGAGAGAATGCCTAAACCGAGTTATGGGTTAGGATAAGTAAGAAGTCCTGAGATTTAGGAGTTATCTAATATCTTAGTTGTTGTTATCTTTATGACATGTACTCTATATATTTGGAGGTATCGGTTTGTGATACAACAAGAGTTTTTGGTGCTTTAGTTTTGAGAGGATTTTCTAAAGCTTGAAGTAAGTTTAATAAGAGAGTAATTCTTGTTAAAGTTTGTTTGTGTTCGTGTGTTTTGCTTAATCAAGTTCTTCATACTGTAATCCGCGAAAAGTGGAGTCTGCTGTGGTTTGGGACGGGTGGAATGGCTTATTTGTCATCTCTAATCATAGGTTGGATAAATAGAAATGTCACATTTTGAAATATTTAAACTTTATACTTTGTATAGAACTAATTTTTTTTCCTTTAAAGTTTGGGTCTAAAGAGTCGTCACCTAGAAGGCAAACAAAATGCGTAATATTTGAACTACGGTTATAAATGTACACTTGACCTACTCTTCCTTGTGTCATGTAGAGTCTGATTCCTCTACTTCACGAAAGTCCAAGTGGTTGGAGGTTGAGCTGGAAGGGTGAGGATTTTTCTATGGGTCGATGTCACGATTGCCTTTCGAGACGCCTTAAATGGAAACAATATCCAGCTTTAAACGTATTTCGAAGGTTAGTTTTGGTTTTGGAATATGATTTATTCCGGTTATAGAAAAAAGTTAACTCTTTTATATCCTAAGAGTAAGGAGAAAATTGAGAATAATATGTGAAGACTTTATAATGAACATGCTTTGTAACACGATTATTTTTGAACTGATAGAACTGAAAAGATTAGGAAAAGTGAAGATAGAAAAAAAAAGAATTGTTAGAGGATTAAGAAAGATTAGAGACATGAGTGGAGTGTTCAAGCAGAACAAGTAATTAATCATCACATTGTTTTCTTCTTCTTGTCCTCATTTTCTTCAACTTTTTCACAAAGGTTTGGTTCACTTCCACTCTCAAAACTATATTAATAGCTTGAGGTTTAGTAAACCGACACATGTTTATACTTCTTTTTGTGTTACAATCTAATCACAGACTCACAATAATATACCATTTAAGTTAATAGTATATGCGACTAGCTAGACTGAATTAATATATTTTCTTTAGTGAATTAATAGATCACAGTTTCACATATTTTCATAGTTTAGTCCCATGCCTTGAACTTGATATGTGTAAAGCTTTTTTCAAAATAGTTACACACAACAAAATCTAACAAGACTGTGAGTTGTCAAAAAAATAGATTGTGTTTGTCTTGTTTTTTTCCGTGGAGATGACGTTTGCCATTAATAAGCAAAAGACAAATTTTGTGAACATGCATGGACAAGACAGAAATAAAAATACTACTATATACAGTAAACGTAACTGGAAAATAATATACATTTTATGTGATTCTCAACAAAACGCAAATTCCTTAATATCTCATCGCTATTGTTTTCGTATAATTATTTCGTTTGTTCCTTTTTATTTTGTTTTGCAGGTATTATAGAGTTCAATTACAGCAAACATATATCGAGTTCTATGATTCAGTTTTGTTTTCTTATACAATGTACAATATCTGAATTATATTCATAATTTATTATGATCGAACGCATAATCATTCTAAAATGTTATACGATGACTGATCTATATAGCACATAGGCAAGGAATCTGCTTTTTTTTTTGTCAACAAGGAATCTGCTTTACTTTCTTGTTTGTTTGTCTCTTTGTACTTTCTACGCCTGAAACTTTTTCATAAATCATGATTAAATATTACAACTGACATGTTTAGATGGTTATTTATTGATACGAACAAGAGTCTTAGCTTTTCCATGGAACTACTACACATTAGTTTTTGTAAAGTCCATTCATTTATTTTCAAATAGAAGCTGTTAATCGAAGTGGATTAATATATATTGGATCCTAAGCTGCTAGTCGTCGACCTTATATATAACTTAGAGATGGCATATTATTTTCTGTTTATAAAACAAAATAGCAATTCTTCGAAATTTGAGAACACACGCATCCTTTCTTGTGGCATTGGAAAATTTCCTAATTTAATGCTGTTCTGTGTCACATTATAGAACAGTTGGAAAACGTTTAGTGTTGTCCCCAAAAGTCTGTTTTGAAAAATTTCAAGAAAAATGTACTGTTTTTTTGCAATTCCAAAAAAAGAGAACCCTTAAATTTTAAATGTTTTCAGCCACCATAAATCTGTAATGCTTTTGTGTTTTGGCTAGGTGCATGAACGGTCTTTGCAATAGGCAACTAAAACATCGGTATATGGCCTCCAAACTATTTAAAATAATTTACATAGAAAAAGTCAAAAAGTCCCTAATTAAATTTATGAAAAATATTAAAATTTGTTAAAATGCTTACTATAACTAAAATTTCAGAGATACATCATTAAATTGCGTATACCGCCTTAGGCTAAGCGTAGGTGTAATGGATACATCAACGTCTACAAACAACATAACTAAAGTGAGATATATGAAAAAATATTTCTTCTTTTTATATAGAAGTGCATACAAGTTTAGATTTTTCTCAAGATAAAGAGTATACGGACTCTGCTAGTTCTTCAATAGTAAATGCAGGCATAGTTGTCACTAGTAACAAAACATTTTGCATTTAAACCATCAGATGCAACATCACAATACAATACTACAAGTAGTAGCTTAATCCATAATCTAACCGTACATTTAATGCGAAGTAAGTAACGGTTAATGGTTTGTTTTGGGGGGAACGTTCATAGTCATTATACCTATTTTGAGAGATGTGTCGGATTAATTACCTTGAAAGCGAAGGCTGTAAGAATTTATGTCGTTTTATAGCTAGTACTCATATTTGATGAGCTCAAGAACTAATTCCTATTAGAGTTTACAAAATTATTACGTGTCATTTGACAATTGCATATTTTAAAATTTTCTGAGCATAGGCGTAAGAAGATAAAGGATCATTTAGTTGAACATATTTCAACTCTGCCTAACCTAATCTGTTAGAGAAAGACTTCTAGATACATATGACTTCGGTTAGAGTTAGTATAAACATTAATACTATAATAATATATCCTTGATTAAAGCAGGAATATAATTCTCATTTGAGCTTTAACCGAATTACGTAAGTTGGAAAATCAGATTGATATGATCCAAAAAAAAGAAAAGATATTAACCATTAAAGACCAGAGACGCAGTAAATTGTATTACTGTTTCATCATTCCACTCTAAATGCATGTAGAGTTTAGCTAAAAAACCAAAAACATAAGCATAAAAATTACTAATCCAAACTTTAGTAGATATATTGTAGAATCTCTATAATATTATTTGAGAAGTCAGTTTTCTATGTGTCGCTCTCACATTCATTCTCACGATGGTTGATTACATTGATACACTTAATGAATTAAAAATAGTGGAAAATAGTATTATTAATTCTTTTATTTTTAGTTTTTCCTTTTCAAAAATTTCCAAAAATATATGTAATAAAAAGGCATTTTTTATAAAGTCATAAAAAACAAATTTAAAACGAAAATATATGTATATATAATATGATTTCATAAAAAAGGAAATTTGACAAAATAGTAATAATACATTTAAAAATATTTTTAAATAACATAAAAATATGTATATATAATATAATTTCATAAAAAAGGAAAGTTCACAAAATAGTAATAATACATTTAAAAATATTTTTAAATAACATAAAATATACTTTTAGAGTAATAAAATAGTTTATAATTAGTATTATTGAATTTTTATTTATTTTTCATCTATTTAGTTGACTATAATATCTTTCAATTACAGAAAATTATCTAGAACTTATATTTTGCTTATATAATATTATTTTCAAATACAATCATAATTTTGTGTAGTGCTTATTTTTAAGAGATATTAAAAACTAAAAATAAATTTAACAATAAACATAGTTTGGTCAAAATAATTGTTCTAATGAGCTAGATATATGATATTTTATCATTATTAAAATTATTTATTTTATTAATATTAATTGTTTTAAATTTTATGTTTTATATTTGTGAAACTAAATATAACCATAATCAAAATATCAAAGCAAATTTGGATTCTCAATTTAAGATTATTTAAAATAAATTTCAGTTTACATTCAATAAATCTAAAGCATAAAGTTATTTAGAATTTATAAATGCATGTAACCTTATATTGATCATATGATAACTCAAAACATATTAACAAATAAAAATAAATACTAACCAACTCTTACAATTTTAGTTATTTTGTAAAATTTATATATATCCATGAGACTTTAGAATATTTTCGTTATATTAATTTACGTATTTTGGAATCAGACACTTTAATTAATTTTTAATTCATTCTAAGCACAATATATCTTAAGTTATAAATAATTTTCCTAAAATATATATACATATCTAAGACAACACCCACCATATGCAAATAAGTAACTAACTAAAAATTAATATATTTTAAAGATATTAAAGTTGAATTCAGAGATGCAATCCAATTTATCCAAATGATAACTAAACCAACCGTAAAACAAAAATTGACTAGATATAACATATATAAAATTACAGTATAAGTAAAGTAATATAATACTATTAATATAAATGATGCATACAATTATAAATTAATTTAAAATTAAAAGTAAATAATAATCAATTATTATTATATATTTAATTTTAAAATATTTATACCCGTGCATGAGCACGGAAAAATCACCTAGTACTAGTAGTAATTATGATGATACTCTTGCTTGCTCAACCAAAAAACCAAAAACATAAGCATAAAAATTACTAATCCAAACTTTCTTAAACCTTTTTTTTTGGTCAAAATTACTTTCTTAAACCAATTAATCTTTCTTCTTGTATATACTTTTTCGTACGCTTCTTTTTTTTTTTTTCATAAAGTTGACAACAAACTTACAATGTACATACGCAAACAAAGTTTGGGAATCAACAACATTTTAAAAATTATTATAAACCCATTCACCAAACTATTATATATTTCAGAAGATAACTTTTCCTCTAACCAAAGTAGAACACCAAACTTGATTTTTGATAATAATTTTATCAAGGAGAAATCTACTCCTATATACACAAAAAAAAAACTAAATTCACTAGCTAACCAAAAACACCTCTCTTCTATTTTTATTATCTCTCTCTAATTTCTCTCAAAATCTATTTTTTTGTTTTCGTTATTTGACAAATAAGTCCTATCACTAAATTAATCACCAATTTGTAGTATTAAAAAAAAAAAAAAATAGAGAGGTAAAAAGTGTCAAAACAGAAAAACCAAAAATGGAAGAGGATAGACAAGTGGCACTCACCAATCACCATCTCCTTTTTCTCAAAAAAGAATAATATTATTTGTTTTTCACCGTTTTATTAATACGTTTTTGAACTTTCAAATAACTCCGAGAAACCCCCTCTTCTCTCCGCCGTCTCCTTTCCTCCTCCTCCTCCTCACTCTCTCTTTCGCTCAACGTTTGAATTTCTTCTTAAGATTTTTACGATCTTTCAGCATTCCTAAAGAATCTTACTCTGTTTCAACAACCCGATCTAGATTCTCCCCTCCAAAGCCGTGAAATGTCTTCTTCCCCGGAGAATAAACCCTCCGATTCCGAGTGAGTGAAAAAAAAGATGAACATATTTCGATTCCCCGATCCCAGTTCTCGCCAAGGTTACAATTCTACCAAATTAAAATTATTTTATTTTAAAAACAAATGTTTTAGTAAAGCTTCTCCAACCAAACATGTTAATTAGCATCTACTGCTAATTTTCTATGTCTTAATCTTGAAAATTCACAACTTTATTATTATTATTATTTATTTATAATGTAAAAAGTTGTATAATTCTGGGGGGGGGGGGGGGATAGAAAACAAAAAAAGACAAGCTAATTTTGTTGTCTTGTGGAAAACTACAGTTAAAGTCAAGTGTAGTAGAGAAATTGAATTGAGTTTGTTGTTTGCTGCTTTTCTCATAAAGTAAAAGCTCCAACTAGAAATTAATCCTTTTTAAAAAAAAAAAATATAGAAATTAATAAGAATCTTAGGGAAAAGTTTGTTGGATAGTGTCATGATTTGGTTTTGTTTGTTAAAACTTCAATTTTTTTTCAACAGTGGTTATGATGATTTTAGTTTTCATTTGTAATCATGACTGCTCTTCAACCTCCTCCTTCCTTTGTTATATGTTTTAGTTTCTTCCGTTGTAAAAGTCGATTGCTTTATCAATTATGAACACTAAAATGGCATCTTCTTCTCATCATTAGTGTCTTCATTTATTTTTTTGCAGGAAAGAAACAGAGTCAGAAACTCAAGTCTCCAAGATCATCATCTTCTGAGTTTCATTCTTGCCATTGTGAAGCTCTAAGTCAAAACAAGGTATGGATTATACTCATTTAAGATAAGTATTTATTAGAGGAAAATGTTGTTGTTCTGAAAGTGACTTCTTGCTCATATTGTAGTTGCCAATGAAAAGTTTGTTAGCGCAAGAAATGTCAAAGCAGAAAGAAACTAAAAGGAGGTCACCAAGCATTATAGCGAGACTGATGGGTCTTGATGTCTTGCCTCCCAAGAGTTCTTCTCATAGGCAACAGAAGTCTGTGGAGAGTCAGCAAGGTAGGAGCGGTGCAGGATCCAGTTCTTATGATGGTTGTGAGTCTCTTAGAAGGAGCTCAAAGGGTGGTGAGCAAAAGTTTAAAGATGTTTATGAAGTTTTGGATGCAAAGAAGGCAGAGAGAAACGGAGACTTATATCATCAGGGAAGAGTGAATGCTGTTAATCTCAGCCAGGCGGAGATGGGTTTTATAAGGCAGAAGTTCATGGAAGCTAAGAGGTTATCAACTGATGAGAAGCTTCGTCATTCTAAAGAGTTTGATGATGCACTTGAGGCGTTAGACTCTAACAAAGATCTCCTACTGAAGTTTCTTCAGCGACCTGATTCATTGTTCACAAAGCATATGCATGATCTTCAAAGCACACCTCACAAGCCACATTATGGACAAGCGCAGTGTCCAAACAGCCAGAGGCATGTGGAGAGTCTGAAAACTCATAAAGTTGATAGGGACTTGTTACGGAGGTCGCCTCATAGGCATGTTGGTGGTGATGGTTGTTCTAGCCATTCTCATACTAGGCATGCTTCTTATGACACACTTGACTTACCAAAAGTGGATCAGGGAAAGAGAAGTGAGTTACAGCCGACCAAGATTGTTGTTCTGAAACCTAAACTCGGTGGTAGAGCTTTTGCATCGCCAAGCTCTTCATCTGATGAGTTCAGAGCAGATCGTAGGCTTCCATGCACTAGCAACCATGGCAGGCAGAAAAGTAACGAAGACATCCGCCTTTCAAGACAGAACTCAAGAGATTCCGGAGAATTTTCCAAAATAATGTCTAGGCAAAGGAAGGCGAGCTGTGGTAATGGTAGAGATGCCATGAGATTTGAGACTTCAGGATTCAGAGGTTATGCAGGGGATGAAAGCTCATCAGGGAGTGATTCTGCAAGTGAGTCAGAGCTAGTGCCAGTAACTTCAAGGACAAGAACCGCCTTTAACCGTAAGAACTACCATCGATTTTTGCCTTCCAAGTCAACATCATCATCTGTGAGTAGAGAAGCCAAGAGGAGACTGTCAGAGAGATGGAAGCTGACACACAACTCTGAACAAGATATAGAAATTAGTAGAAGCGGCACATTAGCTGAGATGCTTGCAACTTCAGATAAGGAAGCAAGGCCAGCAAGTTTTAATGGACTCATTTTTGAAGAGGGGATTGGTAGAAGAGTTGGGAGCAATGCTCACTTGTCTGAACTGCCAGAACCGGTTGGAATTAGCAGTAGAGATGGTTGGAAAGGATCACGCTCAAGAAGTTATTCAAAATCCAAAACCATCATGAACCAAGAAAGCACTCATGGTTACACTATAGTGCTTCCAAAGGAGTTGATCAGTCGAGATGGATTAGTGATGGGGAGCTCTTCTCATCACTCTTTCTTGTCAAGCAAATTTTCTAGAAATGGTAGTAATAAATCTCGTTCATCATACAATAGCTCACCAGAGGTCAACATCAGTCCAAGTTTAACCACATTCCTTTATCAAAAAGAGAAGCCCTCGCCTTCAAAAACAAGTTGCAGTTTCTCAGTAGATGCAAATTCAGACACTGAGGATAGTTCAGCTTCTGATGATGTTAAAACGGTTATGTCTTCTGAAGCTCCAGATTTGTCAACTGTCACTTCTTTAACTGATCCTGTAAGTGAGCATTATGTTTTAAGATCATGGATCTATGCATGTTAGTTATGACACATATCTAATTGTTTACTGGTGTTTCTAGGATATCTCAAGGATGCCAACTGAGACTGTAAATCATTCTTCGGTTCCTGAACCACAGCCTCGTGAAAACTCAAAGGAAAAAGATCAACCAAGTCCTGCTTCAGTTCTAGAAGCTTCTTTCGACGATGATGTTTCATCGAGTTCTGAATGCTTTGAGAGTGTTAGCGCCGATCTCAAAGGTAGTCAACCAATGCTTGTTAGTTTACAGATTTGTTTGTCCATTTGAAATTAGAAATGTTTTGACTTGTTAACCGTTATCTGTACCTTACAGGACTCAGGATGCAACTCCAGCTCCTCAAACTAGAGTCAGCTGCTTACCATGAAGCTAGCATGCTCGTTCCAAGTGATGAAGACACAGATCAGGAGTCATCAACAATAACTGATGAGATTTTGACCAGCCATGAGGTCAGAGAAGAAGACTGGAAGTCATTATACTTAGTTGACCTTCTAGCCAACTCAAGGTTAAGTGACTCAGACCACAACACTGTCATGGAAACACCTGTAGATCCATCCATGTTTCAGGATCTTGAGAAGAAGTACTCAAGCTTGAAAACCTCAACCCGGTTAGAAAGAAGGTTTCTTTTTGACCAGATCAGCAGAGAGCTTGTACAGATATTAAAGCAGTTCTCTGATCCACACCCTTGGGTTAAACCAAAAAGGGTGTGCCAGAAATGGGATGCAAGCAAGATACAAGAGACTCTGCGTGATTTGGTGACAAGAAAAAAAGAGAAAGTAAGCAAAGATGATGTGGAGGAGACGGAGTTGCAGTGGCTGAGGTTGGAAGATGACATTGAAATCATAGGTAGAGATATTGAGGAAATGTTGACAGATGAACTCTTAGCAGAGCTTGTAGTAGATGCAATCTTCTAGAATGTTAAATATTATCTCAATCTTAGATATATAGTTTAAACAAAAACTGAACTAAATGGAATATTGTAATGACAATTTTATCATATGAGGTAGTGAATAAACATGCATGAGTCCCTGAAAAAAAGCATTAAGCGTCATCTCAGTGAAAGGTCTCTGTTAACCTTTGATTCAGAACACATAAGAGAAAGATAATACAAATTCACTAAGGTGTTTCTTTAGTTCTCTGGATCTGCCCTTGGGAGAGATGATGGAGGTGGTGGTGTCCAGAACTGAGCATTTTTGACCTTTGAGAGGCAACCCAATACTTGTAAGGGAGTGATGTCTCCAGTCACAGTCACCTTCTTTGAAGCAAAATCTATGTTGAAGGATGTCACTCCTATCCAAAACCCATTTACAATGATATGTATATGTGTGGACATCATGTTGATAAAGAAAAAGCCAAACATGATAAGAAGAGATAATTGACCTTGCATTCTAGATAGATGTTTCTTCACTTTGCCTTCACAGCCTCTGCACTGACAGTGGATAGACACTCTAAGAACAACCACCTGTTTTTTCCAAAACAAAAACAAAACTAACCCTCAAATCTCTCTTTATTTACATTCACTATAAGGTAAACGACAACTTTACTTTATTACTTGCCTGCTGGTCTGAACCAGAAGAAGTCTTCTTTTTCTCTTCCACTGCTCTTCTTGCCTCAGAAGGTTCACCTTCCTCCCCTACAACCATATCCTTACCCGAAGACCCGGATAAAGAAACCGGGTCGGTTCCAAGAAGATACCTTGTAGAACCAGGTGGGGTACTTTTGGTAACATCACCACAGCCAAAACTCTTCCTCGCTAGGCTAACATTATCACTACTAAGTAGCTTCAACAACGACTTTGAAGTACTCTTCCTTCCCTTATCAACCTGAACCATCTTCCCATCACCTGAGGAGGAAGGGGAGGAGGGTATTTTCGTAATTTTCGAAAGTTGACGGTACGGTGCAATGTAATCGTCACCGGAAGAGCACGGTGCCGTGAAAGATCTTCTACCATCTTTGATAATGGGGTTGTGACGGTTGATGCTCCGTTCATCATGGTTAGCCGTAGCTGTTGATGCTTGAGATGCACAAAACATAGTGCCTTTCATAGTTTGGATAAAAGCTTTTAGCAAAAACAAAGCTCATTAATATATACAAACAATCTCACACATACGTTACAAATACATGTGTGTACAGTGTAATTGATAATGCGTCAGTGTGTCACATGAGTGTAAACAGAGAGTTTTGGGTAGAAACGGTCTCTTGTGTTGTCCACATAGAACACATTTTAGAAGTTGAGATGTCACTATTAAGCTTAGCTATTTATGTACTACATTACATTTATTCCCTCCTTGGATACCGATTGAGAAGATGGAGAAAAGGGTATAAAGGAAAGGCTTTAAATACAAGTTTTAAATTTAACTATAGAGTAGAAAGGAGAATTGATATAGTAATTTTCTAAAAGCGATTGTTTCTTTATATGTCAAGTTCTAACAGACTGAACTGCTCTACCGAATGAACAACCAAAGTGGAAAGAAGAAATGCTCACAGCTAACTTTGTTGCTCAATCAACTGCCATTTGCAGCCAACTCTTTTCTACATTACATAAATGTCTCGATTGATTCAAAAACTTAATTGTATTTTGAAAATAGGAAAAAAACTTAGAAAGATTTTAACAATTTTTTAAAAAACTACTATTCCCTCCGTTTTTTTTATATAGGTAACTTTAGTTGAATGCCCAAATATTAAGAAAAATTGTTATTATTTTAAAAGTAACATTTGATATTTTTATTAAGCATAATTAAACTAATCATAATAAGTCAGTATTATTTGATTGGATATACTATATTCAATAATTGTAAAAGTTTCATAACTATTTAAAAACTACTTATATTTTGAAACAAAAACATTTATCTAAAACTACTTATCCAGAAAGATATATAAATAAAAACTAACGCAAACATACAAACAACCGAGTCATAATTTACGCAAGAAGGGTCCATCAGATGTCTTTTTAAAATATTCCAAAAACCTAATGTTTGTATAAACCGAGAGAGCATGTACCAATAATGCATATCTGTACAGTGTACAGATACAATGCGAAGGGTACCAAATGCTAATCAATGTACGAACAGAAGCAATATTATTACTATGTTCTTCCACAAAAATTGAGCCCACTGGGTACTAGTAACTAACCCATAGCAAAATCCATCTAAGACAACAATCTTTTTCACCTAATATGTAGTAGTAATGTGTGTCTTGGTGAAAAAAACAATAAAACAAAGAAACAAGAATAAAATAATACTTAGGAGAGCTCTTGCAAAAGAGACTATACATATATGAATCATTCACCAAGAAGGAAGATCTTTGTGACGCACATTCGGGGTCCATAGGTGTTGAAAATACGAGCAATTCTAACCTGAAAATTGAAAAACTAGTTAAGTAATCACTCATGTAACAATGATGTGAGCTCATACAACAGTCATTAATCAGCTCTAAACATTCCGATATTCAAAATTCCTATCAACTAAAGTAAGAAACTGAATCATAAAATGTAACAAATCTTGATAAACAGCATAGGGATGATATGGACACAAACTGATACAAAAGGCCATTTGTTAAAGAGTATGAGTTGCAATCTTTACAACTTTCTCCATCACTTGTGATAAGAGCTTGCAAGTATACAATCAATGGGATCATTGACATAATTTACCTCCACACCTGCACCTCGGTGATAATCCATGGCTAGAGTTTCAGCAGTACGCTTTCCTTCATCATAGCAACTCCTCTCACCTTTAACAAGATACCAGCAATCAGTGATCAATCTCTCTTTTATTCATATATCTGCAAGTAACAGAATCTTCCAACTCACCAATTGGGTTCACATTGCCCCCAATACATCTCCTTCTGTGGATGTTCAAGAGGATCTCCATAGACTTCACTTGTGCTCGTGAGCAGAAACCTTGCTCCAACTCTCTTTGCAAGACCCAACATATTGAGAGTTCCCATCACATTTGTCTTGTAAAACAACCGTTACGGATCATAACAAACGCAACAGATTCATCAAAATAAAAAAAATACTATACTGACTTAAATCTCCATGAACCAGTAAAATGTCACATTTGTTTCCTAAACAAAACAAAAAAAATGAAAATCGTAAATGATATAAATACAAGTTTTTGAAGTTGTTAATGATTCACTCACACGGTAACAAACACTAAAACAAATATTTGCCTCAATCGAGTTTAAAAAAAAAAAATTGTTAATTTTTTTTTTAAGTATTCGTCTCAATCGAGTTAAAAAAAATTGTTAATTTTTTTTTTTTTAAAATATTCTTCCAAGTTTAATTTGCGGTGTTTTACAATAGAAACTTAAACCTAAATTGAAACGGCTGGTTGGAAATGAGCACCATGGCCGAGCTTAGCCACGCGAAACATTCACGTCAAGTGCGGTGTGTTTCAAATAGTAACAAAAACATATAGATACATAGGTATATGAAGAGTTTTTTGTTACTATTCACAGTCACCATTTGGAATATAATCTATAAACTCCCAAATTTATTAGTAAAATTTCCCTAATTACCCTACAGTCTCTAAAATCTTATTGTGTCCTGATGAGCACTAGCATTTAAGAACCAGATCAAGATCCCTAACAGCAGCATTACATTGATTAAATCAAGTATATATATAGAAAGTAATCAAAAAAAGGATATGATAGTTTTGACTAGATTAAAATTATAAGGAACAGGCGAAGCAGGACAAGTCAAATGGTAAATCTGATCACCCTCAAGTAGAATCAGCTCAACGATGTCGTGTCGCAATACACTCAAACCTTGGATTCGAAAACAAATGAACCAAATTCTCCTTCCTCCCCGTGAAGAAATTATCAATCATGATCACCTCATCTCCCCTCCATAAGCTTATTCACAAGATGACTCCCAACGAATCCATCTCCACCTGTCACCACGATCCTCATCCTCCGCGGGGGTCCAATACCGATGGGACGCGTCTGGTTTTGGTGGAGACGGATGTGGCGATGAGGGAGGTGGAGTCGTCGGCGGCAGCGGGGGAAAGATGAGAGAGGGAAGATTGGAAGATGAAGAAGGTCGATCCGATTAAGATGCCGATGAGGATGAAGAGGAGTCTTTGTTCGCGGAAGAGGTAGTGGAGTGATCTGGAGAGAGATTTGGTGGGATGTTTTGAGGGTTTTGGTGAGTATGGAGATGATTGGCTTGTTGGGATTGTGGCGTTGTCATTGGCGCGCTTTAAGCTTGTTTGCTTGTGAAGCTGCTTAATTGTTTCTGAGTAGAGAGCTTCGCGTCGTAGCCGGTGAAATGAGGTTTGGAATCTGAACAGATTCAACCGTTTGAAGGAGAGGAAGAGAGTGATCTGGTGGTTACGCAGCGATTACTTGATGCAAGTGTTCGCATTTTTTTTGTCATCAAGTTCAAGTGAGTGAATATCTTAATTATTCCGTTAGAGTTTATATATTATTTTGATTTGAATATACAGTTATATCATAAAGGCATATTCAAAACTTGGAAATGCCCGTCAAGGGTTTTATATAGAGATGGCAATCATCGATCTGGACCGTGATCTTAGTCCGTAAAGAACTGTCGTGGGATGGTATTGGGACGAGGTTATCTGAGCTCAAAATTTGTGAGCTTCACGGGACAGGTCTTTGTGGGACTGGGTCTTTTTCAGGATGGGCCTAAATGGTTCCCGCGGGATTACAAGAACCCACATTTTTTTCTTTATTTTTTTGTTTTACCTAAAAATGAGAGAAATAGTGAGAAGAAGACGATTCATGTGACTTCTCCTGAGAAACGTAAGGAGCTCGGGCGATGATGAAGATTCGAGCTTCGGTGATAATGATTCGAGCTCTGTTGATAACGACTACAGCTCCGGCGATTACGATTCTAGCTTAAGTAGTGTTTTGATTTGGTTTATCTTTTTATTTAATTTAGGATTGACACTTTTGATTTGGTGTTTGATTTTCTTTAATTTTTGGATTTAGCAATTAAAACATTGGTTATGAACTTATGATTTATAAGATAATGAAAAATATCTTCTGTAATTATCTTTACTTGTATGTTAATATGTTTTAGATGTGATACAAATAATTACAGTTATTGTTTTGAATAAAAAATAAGCAAAGAATGACTGATGAATTATGTTCAGTTAAATCGATGACTTGAAATTATATTTTAGAGTGGCCTGAAGCATTTTGGAGTGGCATGAATCGTTCCGTTGTGTGTATTATCAATGTCCCACAGGCTGACTCGCAAAGGCTTGTACATATAGTGAGATGGGTTTGGGTAGACATTTCAGAGACCGCAGTACGCACAGATTTGAACGATGTGATCCACTTAAAGAAAATTCTACTGCACTTCGGGACGGGATGAGACAGAACAACCTATTTGACATCCCAAAGATGACCCAATATAGGCCCATTAAACCTCATTTGGGTGGATCGGATATTTCCGGGTAGCCGTCAAACTCAACAATTCTAACATGAATGTTTCTGAATAAAGTTTATCAGTCATGAACTAGGCACCTGTTTCTTTTTTCAACTAGGCACCTGCTCTTTAACTTTTTTTCAAGGTATTGTTGAACTCCCATGAAGCATAAATCATGCTCAGCTTTGTTTTAAACCAGACTTTTTCTTAGCAAAATATCATCTACCAACACAAAATTCCAAACACACTTTTCAAAGCGAAAGTCTTACTAAACTAAACGGCTTTATTTTAAAACACTATTGTAAGTGTACATTCCATAAAATATGTCTTTCATTCGTGATTGAGACAGGCGTCATGGGTATTATTAGATATAAATCCCCTATATATTAATTGAGAAACATTTGAAAAGATGTAACCTCAAATTTGTAATAATTAAAAAGTAACCTTGCTTAGTTGTCAATCAATTAGCATACCAATTAAACTGACGTGGCAGTTTTAGGTTCTGAAATTTGCTAGGGAAACAATAATTACAGACGCATGTAACGCATGTAACCAAGTTTACATTAATATATATCCCACGCATCAAATCGAGTTTACATTATTTTCTTTCCATAAATAAAATCTACGGAATTACCATAAATGACTAATATATATATATGACATTTAATGATTGATCCCCTAGATATAATTACTATTTTATTTTCTTTCCATAAATAAAACGTACGGAATTACCATAAATGACTAATATATATATATATATATATATATATATATATATATATATATATATATATGACACTTAATGATTCTAATAATAAATATTTGATAACAGTTTATATATCCTCCATCATTTTCTTTAATTTTACATTATTAAAATAAATTAAACAATCAAATTAGCTATAAAATTA